>OX940811.1:3437071-3666223 GCA_954870605.1 Acer campestre
TGTGCTGTTGGCTTCACGAGCGCTGTTGCTTCACAAAGCCAACAACGCACGGCGCTATCGCTGTTGCTCGGTGCTCACTAGCGCTCGGCGACCCTCAAGCATGCTGGTGAGAGGCAAATCGGGAAGAGAGAGAGGCAAATCAAGGATAGAGAGGTAGATTGGGGAGAGAGACCAGAGGAGAGAGAAAGAAAATTGGGGAAGAATGGAAATCACGTTTCACATATTCCATTTTAGACATGATTTCAAGTTTCACATATTTCATTTTATGCATGATTTCAAATTTCAAATTTAATTTTAGTCATGATTTCAAGTTTCAACATTCAAGTTTTTAACCATGATTTCAAGTTTGAGGTTTTTTTTTTTTTAAAAAAAAAAAAACTAATTTCAGGGGTACTCTTGTAATTTACGTACATACATTGAATTTTTTTTTAAAAAGTGGTTATTAACAATTAAAGTTTCAAAAGTGATTAGTAACAAAAGTTTAATATTTCCCATGATTAGTTTTGGTTTTCTCTCTAATTTATATATATATTTTTCCTTATCTTTCCACTAACTTGGTTGCATCACCATCCTTTTCCCAAGCTAATCCTTTTTTTATTATTATTTATTTGTTCATATGCTCTGTTCCTCTCACTTTGGCTAGTCTTCGTTAATGTGTTTGTTCAAAGGCGTACTCTTGTATTTGTCTCCACTCAACAACTTATAATTTTTTAGTAACCAATAGACCCAAAAACGTATTTAAACCCTCTAACACATCCTTTCACGTGCAAGACCAAATGGCTTGGCACGTGGACCAAGCCCAAACACATATTCAAATAACAAATAACAAATAACAAATGCAAATGCAATTACGTGGGGGGAATTGAACTCATGATTTCTGGGAAAACCAAGACTATGATACCTTGTTGGTAACCAACAGATTCAAAAGCTTAAAAGTTTATCTTGATGGGAAATGACTCATTAACAATTATAATTTAATTTACTTTTTTTTTTTTTTTGGGGGGGGGGGGGGGGGGGGGGGGGGGGGGGTGGTTGGATTTGGATTTGGATTTTAATAGACAGTTTTGGGGTGCAAGAATTTTTTGGATTTGTAAGACTATTAAGATTATTAGGATCGTTAGGATTATACTTTTAGGATTATTAGGATTATTATTATACATATTTTCGACCAAGATACTTTTGTACATAGAAGTTAATAAGTACTTACATATGTATATTAAAGGTTTGACAAACGTTGAACTATTCTTCTTGCCTCCTAATACAACATCAAAGATTCAACCATGCGATGCTGGGATTATTCGAGCACTCAAAATTCATTATCGACGTCGTTTTCTACTCTAGCATCTTGGAGGGCTACGAGGTAGGAGACAAATCCGAAAAAATTAACATATTGAATGCTATGAAATTTATTAATGCGGCTTGGAACATTGATGTGAATACAACAACCATTGCAAATTGTTTTCGACATTGCAATATTTGTTCAGGTGAAGATATGGTTTCTGAACCACAAGTTGGTGAAGATGAAGGCATCGATAGATTACGTGTAGGGTTGCACATTGGGGAAATGGGGATGGATATAGGTCTCTCCATCCCCATCCCCACTTTTCAAACCCTTCCCCATCCCTATCCTCACATTTCCCCATTTTCCTCGTTTTTCCCTGTTTACACCATTCCCCCATTTCCCCATTTCCCCATTTGGTTGAAAATTACAAATTAAACTAAAAAAAAAAAAAACATTCCATTATAAATGCAATAGAAAATACATTACAAAATAATGTCATATATATATATACATTACAAAATGATGTCAAAGAAAATACATTACAAAATGTATATAAATATATATAATTATTTTTATAATATTTGGGGGGAAATGGGGAAATGGGGATTGGGGTACCTCCTCCCATCCCCATCCCCATCCCCATCCCCATTTCACTATATTAGTAGGGAAAATGGGGAAATGAGGATGGGGGGAGGTTTCCCCATCCCCATCTCCATTTCAATTTGAGAATGATTTTCATCCCCCTGCCCTCCTCTCCATTTCCCTATTTTTCTCCAAAAAATTTCCCCCAAACGGGGATGGGGAAGCGGGGAAACGGGGATCCGGGGGAAAATGTGCAACACTAATTACGTGAAGCCATTTCTGGTTTACATTATATAAATGTGAAGGATGTTGATCACTTTTTGAATTATCCTAGTGAAAATGATAAAGTGACGGAATCACCTACTAATGAAGAAATTATTCAAGAGGTAATGAATACGCCTACCGGTGATCATGATTCAGATGACAACAGTGTTTTACCAAGTATTTCTTCAAAAGAGGCATTTCAAGTTGTAGTAACATTAAATAACTTCTTGCCACAAAATGAAAAAAATATACCAAATATGGTGTATGATTTGCAAAAAATTAAGGATCAGATTGAGTTCGATTTCAGTACAAAAAAAAAGACAAACGGCTTTAGATGCATATTTTAAGAAATATTTGAATTAAGAAAATAAAAGTTGTTAATTTTTTTTATTTTTTTTTTGAAAGGAAGTTGTTAAGTTAAAAGTTTAGTGATATGTATTATGAATTTTTATGTGTTATTCATTGGGACCTAAAGGACTTCAAAAAAAAATATTATTTTATATATTTAGCAAGGTTATTAATTTAATACATATGCTCGAGTTGGCACCAGAATATTTTATTATTTAAGCTTGATTATTAATTTATCGAGGTTTTACCATAGTAATCAGGAATCATGTGAAAGAAGTTTTTTTTTTTTTTTTATCTTGATTTCTCACAAGTAAATATTCTCTTTGATTTTCATTCCACATTAATAATTGTGCTCTTATTATATACGATGAATATGCTTATCGGCATATTCATAAAGAAGTAAAGAAACTAAAATAGAATGAACACGAATTAATTTTCATCCGAAGAACATGCTTTATTCTATTGTCACGATTTCAGTGGTTTAGTGAGATTCAATAATAAAAACATGTACAAAAATATATTTTCTTATGTATCAAAAAAGTTACTAATTATAAGATATTTAATTCAAAATCTAAAAATAATTTTCAGAACCGCTAGATTTGGTGGTATATGAAAGACAATGTTTATATTAAATATTTATCGGGAAGTCAAAAATTCATTCTGGTCAAAGTATAAATTTTACAAAATTGATAAGTAAATATAAATTTTAAGAATTAATGAATAATTTTAATGGACGAGATGAGGTTAGTCCGGTGGTAGACCCCTCATAATTACACCACGAAACTATGGATTCGAGTCCTCCTCATCACAAAGGAACCTTAAATTTTTGTAATATTTCATAATAATAATAATAATAATAATAATAATAATAATAGTGTGGTTATTTGCATCCACTTAGCAGCAACAACTATTTTATTTGAAAAAGTGCTATATACCCCTATTTCCTCTTTAAAGTAGTTGTTATTAATCATTATCCTCTGAATTACTAGAATTCATAACTTCAATTAAGGATGCATTTGATACACAGGAGTCGGGACAACGTGGGACAAAAAAACATAAAAAAACTGTCTCACCTCAGAGTCTCAGACCTTCGGCCAGTGCATGGGACAAGTCTTTAAAAAGACCATTTTAACCTTAATATTTTCAAAAATTACAAAAATACCAGATATAAAAGAAAAACCTAAATTGAAATATTATCTCTCATCCTCACTTCACGCATCAGCCGCTCATCTCTCTCTCTCTCTCTCTCTCTCTCTCTCTCTCTCTCTCTCTTTTTCACATCCACCAGCCACTGCTCTCTCGTCGTTGGGGTCGTGTGAACTCGTCGCCGGCGTCGCATCAACAACAACTTCGTGTTGGCTGGTGTTTTCTGCGTTTCGCTGCGACTGGGTTTCTAGGAAACTCATGTTGCTGAGTTGTTGTAGTCTAGAGGAAACCCCATCTGGGGTAGTGGTTATAATTTGCAATCACAAATCATCAAGTATAGTGTCTGGCTGCATGTAATTTGTAAAATTTTATTGAAGTTTTACATTGTTAGTCTAGGAAACTCATGTTGCAGAGTTGCTTCCATGTTAATTTCATCAGGAAAATTAAAACTGGGTAGTTATATATACTTTATGGGTTCAAACAGCAACCCATGTTTTTGTGGTTGGGATATTTGGCCAGATTTTACTGTATTGTGATCAAATTACTTATGAGATTGATTTATTGTTATTCTTTTTGGTTGGATCATATTTTATTAAGTATTATTCCATGTGACCTTTGATTTGTTAAGAGATCTTATTTCATGTCGAACTTTGATTTGTTAGAGAATTTACATTGCACTACAGTGGAATTTGTGATGAAAATAATTATGAGATTTAGAGAATTTTATTTTTTTCGACATTATAGTTTGATTTCAACATTTAAATGGTAAAATATGATTTTTTTTAAAGATAAAATATTAGCTTAGTAAGTGAGAAAACAAAATTAATTAATGATAAGTAGATGAATTGTCAAAAAAAAAAAATCATTCTACTTTGAGTTTCCTGCTTGGGTAATATGGATTTTTTTTTTTACCAAAAAAAATAAAAATTGAGGAAATTGTCAAACATAATCTTGTAAAATTATTAATTAAGAATATTTTCAATCACAATATTATTATTTTGAATAAATATAATTGTTATTGGAAAATCGTCAATAGGGATGAAATTCCAAATAACGACTTTTAAAAGGATCAAGATCAAGACTGATCCTGGTCGGAGTGGTATCACGTAGTTCGATACCGACTAAATCCCCTACAAAGTAAACATGACAATATAGATATATTCCGGGTAACAATATGAAAGATCTTTATTGACTGTCACTTTGCATTACAAATATAAGAATTGTCTTTTTCAAGGTTTACAGTAAGGTATGGAGATTTAATGAGTAATGGAGCTGATTTAATGAGTAATGGAGATGTTGGGGGTGGAGAACTCGCACATGTTGATAAGTAGAACTTGGTGGTAAGGTTTTTGGAGATGGATTTTCGGTCCCCTTTTCAGTGAATAAGTTGTTGTATATATAGGTCCTGTTGCTTGCCATGCACTCCTATAGTTTCGGTCTAGGGTTTGGCCGCTGCTGGACCTCCTCCTTTTTTAGGAGATAATCTCGGAGCCTTTACGTGTAAAATCCAGACTTTCCTTTCTAGGAGGAGTCAATCTCGTAAGCAAATCTTTCCTTCCTAGAAGGACTCTAACTGTGCTGATCTGCTCAAAATATGACTCTCTAGCGGGAAGGAGTATATCTCTTCTTCTTTATTTGGACGGTGGCGTTTTAATGTGGAACTTTTAATTTCTGGTATGAGAATCTTGTTGCTTGGTGTCTTCCTGCTTGGCGGGCTGTTTAAGCCAGAAGATGTAAACCAATAGGCATCCTGCTAGCTTGGTGAAGGGGGATGTCTAGCTAGAACCAAAGCGGGATGCTTAGTGGAACTCCGTGTCGGGGTTCTGAGGGGTTCATAGGGAGCCAGGGCATGACTGGGTTGGACCCCGCTATAGGTTTTGACGAATAGTCCGACTCGGGTCAATCCTTATGAATGATGCTGGCGGGGTCCTTGAAAAGCTAGGGAAAGGTTGGGCCGGACCCCGCTGGAGGGGGTATGCGCCCGGATCATTCGGGGTCTCCTTCTATCGGGGTAGCCGGATGGTGTCCGGATTCCTATATCCTCCTCGTGTTGATGTGGAAAATTCTTCTTTGGTCATCCGCCAATTTTGGTGGTTAACAATAATATATAAATATATTTATTTAATAAAATAAAATAAATATTGACTTGTCTAGTCCCATTTGTCACTTATTATGTGTTAACAAATATTAGACACTAGACAGTACAATAGGGGCCCTTTAGTCATTTGAACCTCTTGTTCCGTCAAGTCCTAGTCATACCAAACACATAACAGTACAGTTAATAGTTCTTTTCCAGATCTTCCAAACACAATATAGAATAACCTGTCCCGTCCCGTCCCGCCTTGTCCTTTTTTTTTTTTTTTTTTTTTTTTTTTTTTTTTTTCTGTGGTGCTATTGGCACAACTACTACTGAACTATTTATACCCCACCTTTTAAATTATTTAGTATTTTTTTTTCCTTTATCAAATTACTTAAAGAGACATATGGTTTTTATTAAAAAAAATCTTGTACAAAGTAAAACTAATAAAATCTTACTTTCCTTATTTCAAAACTCTAATAACAAAAGCTTTAATAACATAGATTATTTCAAATCACTAAATGTTTACTATTTTTGTTTATATTTTCTTTCAGATCTCGATCTCATGTTTCATTTGTTTATTATTTATTAATATATTACTATTTTTGTTTATATTTTCTTCCAGATATCGATCTCATGTTTCCATGTTTATTATTTATTGATTTTATTATTTCACATGTTTGTTTTATTTTTCTTCTCAAATTCCAAATCCATATCTGCTATTTTTTTTCTCCCGATTTATTTTCATTCAAATCTTCTAGGTATACGATAATTTGTATTAATTATTTTGTAGATTTTATTCCAGATTTCCCAAAGTTAGTTTAATGTTATTTACAAAAAAAAAAAAAAAAAAAAAAAAACATAATCACAATCAGGAAAACCTAATCTCTAACGAAACAAAACCACACCAAAACTCTAACTCAATCGTTAAAAAAAATATATCAGACGATTAATATCACACTCACAATCTACCACCAATAATCCAATCGACTACAGAAAAAAAAAAACCGCATCTAATAAAGATGGTTTTATCATGAAATAAGAAGAAAAAACAAGTCCTACAAATGGATGTGAGAAACTACATTAAATATTAGAGATGAGGTGCATTTTTATTTTTATTTTTTGAAAAAAATATGAGGTGTATTAAGTTTGAGAAATAAGTAAAATGGTAGTCTTGGAAATAAATTAATTAATTAATAAAACCATTTAATTTTATATAATTAAATCAAATTTTAAAAAGTGGGGTATAAATAGTTTAGTAGTGGGGGTATCAATAACACCATTATATATATATATATATTTTAACAATATCTTGTAATTTGGGATCAAGTATTTTTTTTTGAAAGTTTTCGATATTAGTAGGATTCGAACCGCTAACGTTGGAGTCATTTACACAAATCCTAAACTCATCCATTTAGAAGTTGAGCTACACCTTTAGGGTGTGTTTGGCACAGACATGGGACAGGACAAGGTGGGACGGGACGGGACGGGACATGACAAGTTGTTCCATATTGTGTTTGAAATGCCTGGAACAGAACTGTGAACTGTACTATTATGTGTTTGGTATGGCTGAGACAGGACGGGACACGATGTTCAAATGACCAAAGTGCCCCTCCTGTCCTTTCCAATGTTTATAACAATTTTATTAAGTTTGATTATTTTTTTGTTGAAAAATATCAAGTATTATTGAATTAAAATTAATTAAAATTCATATCAAATTAATATTTTCTTTCATTTTCTCACTGCACAAACACCATAAAACCACAATTCAATTCCACCAAATTCATCAAATACCATCATCATCATCATCATCAGTGAACACCAAACCAAAAATCCATAAAATTCATCCAGTACCATCATCATAATCATCATCGGTGAACACCAAACCAAACCACAAATCATCATCATCATCAACGCCAAACCACAAATCAAAATCGAAACCAAAACAGAGGATCGAAATCAAACCAAAATCGAAATCAAAAATCCCCAAATCAAAAATCAAAAATCGAAACCAAACCAAACCAAAAAAAAAAATTGAAAAAAAAAATCCCCATCGCCGCCGACGACGAAATTGAAATCGAAACCAAGCCTCGCCGCCGACGACGC
Source organism: Acer campestre (assembly GCA_954870605.1). NCBI lineage: Eukaryota > Viridiplantae > Streptophyta > Magnoliopsida > Sapindales > Sapindaceae > Acer > Acer campestre. The sequence continues at coordinate 3,444,877 of OX940811.1, forward strand.
AATCCCTTTCGATTTTGTATTCCGATCGTTGTGGATCAAAAGCCCTAAATCAAGAACCCTAAATCAAAAACTTAAAATCGAAATCAACAAAGCTACCACCTCTAAGATCGAAAAAGGTCAAACGGAGAGAGAGAGAAGAGAGAGACATGAGGGAGAGACTGAGATCTTTCTCCTCGCCGACGGCCAAAGAAGAGAGAATGAAGAGAGAGAGAGAGAGAGAGAGAGAGAGAGAGAGAGAGAGAGAGCAGCGTGAGAATGAAGAGATAATGGCTGAATTGGTTGAGTTTTATTTTATATTTGTAATTTTTGGAATATTTGAGGGTAAAAATGTCTTTTCCAGACAAGTCTGGCCGACCTATTTGGGTGGGACAAGTTTTTGGTTTTTTTGTCCCACCTTGTCCCGTCCCTTCCCGTTCCATGCAAATAGCGTGTCAAACGCAGGACAAGAGAAAGTTGTCCCGTCCCATCCCATCCAGTCCTGTACCGCGGCCAAATGCACCCTTATTGACGAGTGTTTTTAACATATTAAGTGCTTGTTTGGTTGAGCTTTCTACTGACTCAAAAGGTCTACTAACGTCTATTTGAGTTTTTTAGAGTTGTTTGGTTGGGCTTTTGATATTGTCTATTTTAAATTGAGTAGAGGTTAGTAGAGTTTAAACATCTACTGAGCAAAAGCTCATAGGGAGGTGCTTCTTCAAATAGACATTTTTTTAAAAAAAAAAGTCTACCGACCAAACATCTATGATTTTTTTCTTTTAAAAACTCTATTTCTAATAAATCTACAACAAGTAGATCTTTTACCAATAGAGGTTTTTCAAAAGCCTAACCAAACAAGCTCTAACATTGAATCCATCTCGTCTCGTCTGCATTATCCGTTAATATAACCACACGTTTGATGAACATAAATAATCATTTTAATTTAAAAAAAAAAAAAAAAACAAAAATTCGTCAAGATAAAAAAATAAATAAAAAATAAATCGAAAACAAGTAAATAATAGAAGACCCGAAACCCGAGAGAGCCGTCACATTGACATATCTCGCTCTCCCTTTGAGAGACTACAATTTCATTTCTATCACCAATACATCCACTCCATGTCTCCATTTCCGATTAGCTCTTCGAATCAGGTTACTATCTCTCTATTTCTGTCTCTCTTGATTTCAATATGCTGCGATTCGTTCGTGTCCGTTGAATCTGTTTCTGGGTATTAGTTATTTTATTGGTTAGCGTAGATTTTGAGGTTTATTTAGGGCCCGATTGGAGTTAGCTTCAATTCGGAGGATAGGATTTGGAATGTTGAGTTTTTGGCAGCTACGAGTCCAATCCACAGTGACTTGTGTGGATAATTTAGTGTTTCTGCTGTTTTCTCAGCTGCCAAACAGTCATTTGGGGTTCTTTTTTATTCGTTTCACTGTTGGTTTCTTCAGAGCTAAGAAATGGGAATTTGTTTAAACTGTTGAAGTGGAGCGTGTTGGGTTTTTGTATGTTCATATGAACCATAATTAGTGTTTGTCTGGTTGATTATGATATCAATTTGTACTGATTTTGGGCCAAAATCTGATTGAGGAGTTGTGATTCAGAGTTTTTGTAGTTTGGGCTTGTGTTAGCTCTGAAATTTGATGTGGGGTTTACTTGGTTCTAATTGGGGTTGTGTTTACTGACAGCAATTTTCTTCTGGTTGATTTTGAGCTAAAATGTGAGTTTAATTATTGTGATCTGCAGATTGTTGTTTGTTTTTGGGAACTGAAAATTAGGTATGACGATGAATGAGCGGAAGACAATCGACTTTGAACAAGGATGGTAGTTTATGCAGAAGGGTATCACAAAGTTGAAGAACATCCTAGAAGGGCTGCCTGAGCCACAATTCAGCTCCGAGGACTACATGAATCTAATTACTGTCAGCACATGCTGCAATTTGATAATTGGGGTGCCATATATTTTATGACAATTATGGGTTAAAGCATTGAGAAAAATCAAAATTGTTTTGATATTGTATGTGGCCGAAGTCCTTGACTTACCAATGATAAATTTTGCTTAGGTTAGTGGAATTGATGCTTTAAGGTTTTCCTTGTAAATTTTGAATTGGCAATACGTTCAACCTGGAATTTGGTGAAAGAATAATGAAACATGGGCATTTAGTAAGCTTTTCTGAGTGCTATAAGGTGTATGTAACTCGGGTAAACTTGAGTATCAACTAAAAAACATGCATGATCCTTTATCGAAAATATGCATATTCTATTGATATATATTTCATGTGTGAAAAAGAAATGCACGGTTTGTTTTCACATATGTATATAGCTGAACAGTCATATTGTTGGAATTAGCAATGTTTTTACACATCTTTTGTATTATTCTATTAGCTGAATGCTTCATTGAATGTTATACAATATTTATTTTCCAATATTCTTACATCATTATTACTTGTTTGTTTGCAATTCAGGTACTGCCATCTATAAGGGAGAAACATGATGAGTTTATGTTAAGAGAGCTAGTAAAAAGATGGGCAAACCATAAGGTTATGGTTTATTGGCTTTCTCGATTCTTCCATTTTCTTGAACGATACTTTATAGCTCAGAGGTCACTGCCTACTCTAAATGAAGTTGGGTTGACTTGTTTCCGTGATCTGGTACGTCATGACTAAACATGGTGCCACTGGACTTTCTGCTTGCATCTTCTTGAACAGCTCTAGGCACTTAATATTTCAAACTTTTTTTATTGTCTCGTACGAGTATGATGTAAACTTTCCTCATAGTAAGATATCTAAGATCACAATCTTGCATTTGTTTTAATTTCAGGTCTGCCAGGAGTTAAATGGAAAAGTAAGAGATGCTGTAATCTCTTTGGTATGTTCCACTCTTTGCTGCAATGTATACCGTGTTTATTTAGTATCCAGCTAAGATGTTTTAACAAGGTCATTTTACATCAGATTGATCAAGAGCGTGAGGGAGAGCAGATTGATCGAGCTTTATTGAAGAATGTTTTAGATATATTTGTTGAAATCGGGATGGGGCAAATGGATCACTATGAAAATGACTTTGAAGATGCCATGCTTAAAGATACAGCTGCGTATTATTCTCGAAAGGCTTCAAACTGGATTCTAGAAGATTCATGTCCAGATTATATGTTGAAAGTATGTTTCATATATGTTTCTTTTGTTAGGCAGAAATTTATCTGATTGGCCATTTTGAAATGATGTCTAATGTATCTTTTTGTACTTTCAGGCTGAGGAGTGTTTGAAACGGGAGAAAGATAGGGTTGCTCATTACTTACATTCCAGTAGCGAACCGAAGTTACTTGAGGTTTGTGCTGGCCTTTTCTGATACGATGACTTGATGAGTCCACCTTCTTAGGGTTATTACTCTTATGGAAAAATATTGTGCTAGCTAGGTTGCCAATACAAAGTTTTGAATGTTTATCCTGGATTTTTAGTTCCCTTTCATGTTGTTGAGGCCCTATTCAAAGTTTTTTTTTTTTTTTTGGTTGTATATGCCATTGTTCTTTTTTTCATGAGTCTGTTATCCTTTGTAGAAAGTTCAACACGAGTTGCTTTCTGTATATGCTAACCAGCTGCTTGAAAAAGAGCACTCTGGCTGCCATGCACTGCTTAGAGATGACAAGGTATTAATTGAGTGATTATATATTTTGAATATGCTGCTTAGTATATCTGTACATGATTACTATATTCTTCTTACATTTCTTAATTGCTGTTTTAGGTTGAGTATTTGTCGAGAATGTTCAGGCTATTTTCCAAAATACCTAAAGGCTTGGACTCTGTCTCCAACATATTTAAGCAGGTCCTTATATATTTCTTTAGTTAAATACGTCACAAGAGTTGCATATCTATATCTATTCTCTGTAATTTGTTCATTCTGTTTTCCTTTTCTTTGCAGCATGTTACTGCTGAAGGCACAGCTTTGGTCAAACAGGCTGAAGATGCAGCGAGCAATAAAAAGGTTTATTTTTATTATGGTTGTTCCCTATTACAAATTTATTTTTCAATTTTTTTGTTAAAGCTATTTTCCTCTTTATTTAGCTTGTAGTAGAAGGCTCTTGAAAGCCATATGATTACTGTTATAGTTTAATGTCCACAAAGTAAGTTACATTATTAAAGCTTAGGTGTTTAGGGATTTGGTTGCTAGCTTAGGTTTCCGTGAAATTTAATTCCTTGTTTATTGTTGGATATTTTGGTTGTTTTAGATTTTATGCGTTAATTTTTCTATTGAAATATATGGTGCCTAGTGTGCAGGCACTTCTGAAGTTATCCAATTATTTTCCTTGAACATAACAATAAGTTAAAAAGTTGTTGAATGGCGTGATTGGCAGTTTTGTTTATACAATTAATAAATGCTAAGAACCTCACATTTGGTTTATAAGTTGTAAAAGTAGCAAGATAGTATATGTTGTCATGCAAATGTATAAATATTATGTTTTTCCTACAGATAGTATTAATATATTTCAACACAGCATAGTTGTGAAAGTTAGTTCTTCCATGCTATTTTCATGCCAATAATTGTTTTTTTTTTTTTTTTTTTTTTTTTTTTTTTTTTTTTTCCTATTTCAATAGGCAGAGAAAAGGGACGTGGTTGGTTTGCAGGAACAGGTACATTTCTCACTTTATCTTTTTAATTTTTATAGATCGCCCTGACTGTTTGTATGGCTTGAAGCTGATTTGGGTTATGATTTTCAGGTTTTTGTTAGGAAAGTGATTGAGCTACATGATAAGTACCTGGCATATGTGAATGATTGCTTCCAGAACCACACTCTCTTCGACAAGGTCTGTTATTCAGCATTTTTCGATATCATCCAGCTGTTTCAGAACCAGTGTTCTAGTAAATGCTAGGCACTAGTTGGGCGGCAGCCCCAGCACCTAGGCGGTGAAACTTTTTTTATTTTTTTATTTTCTTCTAGATCGAGAAAGAGAGAGAAATAGAATTGGAATTGAATATAAATTCTGGATAAATTGTAATAATTCCATGGACTCTCTTACATAGCAAAAAACATATTTGAATGTAATTTGGGAGTTGATCCCCTACAATAGACTAACATAGAATTCTGTAGACTATCAGGGAAAAGATTCCCAAGAGCTGACCCCCACTACATAATGTAAACCACCAGGCAGCCCAAACCCGAAGTATAAAAACCACTCTTTCTTCAGACACAGCAGCTTCTACTTCACTTTTCAAAACCTCTCTCTCTCTCTCTCTCTCTCTCTCTCTCTCGTCAAACACTATCACACCAACACTCTGACTTCTCTCTACCTTCTCTCTACCAAAACGACACCAAATCGTGACCATTCTCTTCTCCACCAAAACGATTTCAAACCTTTCTCAAAGCAAGATCATCACCCTGTTCTTCAACTTTGTTTCCAGACTTCAGCTCTTCCCTCTCACTTGATCTGATTCTTTCTCACTCACCGGCGGTGGCGAACAATGGTGACGTTTGGAACAACTAGGCGGAGGCAACGACTTTGACTCCGCGTAGCCCGATTTTTTAGACCAAATCGGCCGATTTTTCCTGCCATATTGGTCGATTTTCTTCCGGTCGTCTAATATGGCTGATTTGGCTAAAACGGGACGGTCGGCGTCCGCTTAGCATATAGGCTGGGCCTAGGTGGCCGATTTTTCAAACATTGAACTATTCTGATCGTGTTTGTTTTCTTCCAGTCTCTTAAGGAAGCTTTCGAGGTCTTCTGCAACAAGGGTGTTGCTGGAAGTATGAGTGCTGAGCTACTAGCCACCTTTTGTGATAATATTCTTAAGAAAGGTGGGAGTGAGAAACTTAGTGAAGAAGCGATTGAAGAAACACTTGCGAAGGTTTGTCATATTCTTGTGGTAGTGTTCCAAATAATTTCTATAGGAATGTTGCTAAACTATATAATTGAATTTGTTACTGATTGCAGGTAGTGAAGCTGCTTGCTTATATTAGCGACAAAGGTTTATTTGCTGAATTCTATAGGTAAATGCTGTTATATTTGGATGGTTGAAGTTTGAACACATTAAAACAACTTTTTTTAAAAAATAAAATAAAAATCATACTATTAATATTTACTTTATGTTGTATAATCACTGGCAGGAAAAAGCTAGCTCGTTGACTTCTTTTTGACAAAGTGCTAATGAAGACCATGAGAGAAGCATTTTGACAAAGCTGAAGCAGCAGTGTGATGGTCAGTTCACCTCAAAGATGGAGAGAATGGTCAGCACCCTATTATGCTCTGTGAATGGAAATTTTAATTGTTACATGGGTCCTATTGTAGGCTAGGATTCATTATTCAATTTGTCTTTTCTCTTTCTTTTATAGGTTACGGGCCTGACATTGGCTAGGGAAAACCAAACCAGTTTTGAGGAATATCTTAGCAATAATTCAAATGCAAATCCAGGGATTGATTTGACAATTACTGTGTTGACGACTGGCTTCTGGCCAAGTTACAAGTCCTCTGATCTTATCCTTCTAGCGGAGATGGTAAGTTCATAGATCTCTTGTATAGCAAGAAATTGTAACCTAATATTATTTGTTAGGTACTTTGTAGGAATCACTAATAACACTCTCTCTTGTTTTTTTTTTTTTTTCCCTTGTTTATTTTAATGTTTTTCGCTGCACGTTAAGTCGTTAACATTATCTTATTTACTTGCTCTTGCCTTAGGTTAAGTGTGTTGAAGTTTTTAGGGAATTCTATCAAACAAAAACAAAGCACAGAAAACTTACATGGATATACTCATTGGGAACCTGTAACCTCCTTGGGAAATTTGAATCGAGAAATACGGAACTGATTGTCACAACCTATCAGGTAATATGCTTATGATATTATTTATTTTTTCTCTTTCCATTAAGCCTTTTCGGTTGAAGTGGTGTGGGTACTGGTTTGGGTTTTTGCTAAGACAATGTTTTTTTTGGTGTGCAGGCTTCTGCCTTGCTACTATTCAATTCCTCAGATAGGTTGAGTTATTCAGAGATCATGACGCAATTGAACTTGACTGACGATGACGTTGTTAGACTACTTCATTCATTGTCATGTGCAAAGTATAAGATTCTCAACAAAGAGCCAAACACCAAAAATATCTCTCCAACTGATCACTTCGAATTCAACTCAAAGTTTACCGACAAAATGAGGAGAATCAAGGTACTAGAATTATTAGTAATATCTTGTTTGGTCTTTTTCTTCTAATAGTGATCTTCCGAAGGATCTTTGTTTCTTGTTCAATTTTCAGATTCCTCTCCCTCCTGTGGATGAGAAGAGGAAAGTAATTGAAGATGTTGATAAGGACAGACGGTATGCGATTGATGCCTCGATTGTGCGCATCATGAAGAGTCGGAAAGTCTTGGGTCACCAACAGTTGGTACTGGAGTGTGTTGAGCAGCTGGGTCACATGTTCAAGGTTCTTATAGTACTTCTTCTTAGAATGTGTGTCCATCTTTATTCAAATTTATGTGCTAATTTAAATGTACATTTTTTTGCAGCCGGATCTCAAGGCTATTAAAAAGAGGATTGAAGATCTGATCACTAGAGAATATCTCGAAAGGGACAAAACTAATCCCAATATGTTCAGGTACTTGACATGACCTGGCCTGGTTGAATACCCAGATGAAGTGACGACTGTTTACTGTGGAAGGACAAACATACATGATGACCAGTATGAGTGCCACTTAGGTGGCTGCTTAGAAGCAGGAACTGCGATGCTTGTAAATTTTGCCTTTGGAGCCAGGTGTGGAGAAATTGTTATTGATTCCATAATGTGGTTCAGTGCACCAAGGTACCCCGCAGTTCCGTCTTCTTATAATTGCAATCCCATTTCATGACCTAGTTGATGTTTTTTGTCAATTTTTCTTCCTCGCCTTGCTGAAATGTGTATTTTAATCTACGGACAATGCATTTTGTAAGTTTAGAAATTATGACGTGAGATGTCTTTTCTTGTAATGAAAAATCTATGGCTCTGCCTCTGGCATTTTATGCACATCACAACATTCTTTTAATTTTGTGCACCAAGAGGACTTGTGTTGTTGTAGTTTTTAGTTTAAACTAAACTAGTATGGTATTTGAAAGCATTCTGGCTTCGCTACATCCTTGTGTTCGTGAAAAGTTTGAACAATCTTATTTATTGTCGCTTGCATAATATAAACTTAGAATAACATCCGTGTTTTCGCGAAAAGTTCAAACAGACCTATTTGTTTCTGTGTCTAATATAACTCGGGGTTAAAAGGTTCTCTCCAATTTACTTTTTTGGTAGGGAAAGTGGAAGTAGCTTTCAGTGGGATATACAGCTTTTGTCATTCTGTATGGAAAGAAAGTGCCGACTTGCCAATTCGATACGTAATGTTTTCCTAATGACAAGCAAACTGTATGCAGGAACAAAGCCTTATTGTTTGATTAAGTCAAATTATCAATCTAATTGACCTAAGTTTAGTGAAAAAAAAATGATAAAAAAAAGATGTTATTTGGGTAATAGAATGGAACCCACTTTGAGTAGGAGGGGGGGTGGTTTTTCAATGAATTCTATCAAGTGGTTTTTGCAAGAACCAGTGGAATAAAAGCACTTTTGAGTGTTATAGAAGCACTTTGTTCAGGTCCAAAATGCACCGTAGCCTCGGATGCAAAACAGTTGTTTGTAGGGGCCTCCTCTCCATGAATTGCTCTCTGCACTCTTGTCTTTTCTCTATTTTTTAGGATTGAAATGGGAGATTCATTGAATTTGCCTGTAAATGAAAGTGAAGGAAGGAAGGAAGCAAAATCGACGGTTCTCTTAGCCTCACAATTCACAAACTAAAAAGTTTAAAACTTTTCTAAACTATAATTATAATAAATAATCATACGTGACATGTGCAGCTTAAGCATATAAACTAGAATTAGTAAAAGAAAAAAAAGCAGCTTAGATTTTGGGACCATTAAAAGCTGAGATCAGCCAACTCCAATGAAGAATTTATTGGACAATATAGTTTTTGAAGAGATTTTGGTAATGCACCCACAAACAAATTACTGCTAAATAAAATAATGGGATTTAGGAGCAGAACACACCACTTGCGTAAGGTACTCGGTTACTTATGAGGTAGTGGGTTGTCAAAGTCATGGATCAAACCCTAGTTTTAATCTCTTCTTCTTCAAGTTTGGTTCCTGCGTATTTTAGGGCTAGCCCCCCCCACCCTCCCCTGTTTTCAAAACTCCATAGTCAAGAAAATGCCTTTTTCTATCATGGGAAACAATTGTTTCTGCTTTTTTAGATGACTTCTATTTTGAAATGCATGCATCATTTTTGCCTATGAAAACAAAACCGTCTCATTCTAGTTTTTCCATCCATAACTCACTTTAAGTTGTCGGGATGCAGAATAAATACAGAAATAAATGCATGTGAAGAGGGGGTATTCAAACAAGAATTTACTTTTGCTCAACCCCTCTTCAAGGGGGGGTGCGCATTACCCATTTTTCCAACACTTGACATGTGTCCAGAGAGAGGGTATTTTTGTGTATTTTTGTGACAAAAATATCCCCTCCCTAGACACATGTCAAGTGAGGGGCTTACCCACCTTGAAGGGGGTGAGCAAAAATGAACTCTTTAAACAAAGGACTTTTGGACCAAATCTAACTTTTGTTACCAATTACCATTCGACAAAAAAGCTTAAACTGTCACGTAAAGTCATAAAGGCCAATAAAACACTCTAACAAGTCATGCTGAATTCTCTTTAGTTTTCTAACAAGGCCTATTTTTTCAACTCTAAGTTGTCAAAGTAATTAAGAAAAACAATGGGCAGTAGATCAATTTTCACATGAGCTAAATTATCAAAGTAATTAAGAAAAAAACAATGGGCAGTAGATCAATTTTCACATGAGCTAGGCCGCTAGGGTCTAGGGAATCAATAATGATGTTAGTGGATGTAATCATTTTGATATTACCTCAACCCCTCCTCTCTTGCAAAGCTTTGTCATCTTTTATATGGTCGGTTAATTTTTATATATATTTTTCCTATCTTTCCAGTTTCCACTAACTTTGTAGTCTTGGTTGCATCACCATTCTTCTCTCAAGCTAATCATTTTTATTTATTTATTTATTTGTTCATATGCTCTGTACCTCTCACTTTGGCTAGTCTTCGTTAATGTGTGTTTGTTCAAAGGCATACTCTTGGGTTTGTCTCCACTCAACACATTATTATATATATTGTTAGTAAACAACAATCCAAAAGCGCATTTAAACCCCTCTCACATGTAAAATCAAATGGCTTGGCACGTGGATCAAGCTCAAACACATATTCAAATAACAAATACAAATGCAATCATATGGAGTGAATTGAACTCAGGACTCCTGTGAAAACCAAGACTATGATACCATGTTGGTAATTAATATATCCAAAAACTTAAAAGCTTAATCTGATAGGAAAATGCTCAACAATAATATTTAAATCCATTAACAATTATAATTTACTTAGGGGGTGTATTAGATTGAGATTTTAATAGACAATTTTGGGATGCAAGGATTTTATGGATTTACAAGACTATTAAGATTATTAGGATTGTTAGGACAATACTTTTAGGATTATTAGGATTATATGGACTAGACTTTTAGGATTCTGAAAGAGTCTTTGACTTTATTTATAGACTATTATGATTATCTAGATTTTATTTCAAGATTTTTTGGACTTTTAAAAATATGGACTTTCAAGAGTCGGTTATAGTATTCAATTTTCTCCCCAGGTTTCAATGCTCTATAATCTTGTTGAGGGTAATCATTGAACAACAAAAATTGAATGAGAAACATGTATAAGCTATGAAGAGAAATAATAAAATTTTAAAATACCACCAACTAACACATAACATTCAGTTGGTTCATTTGGGGCAGAAAATGTCACCATATGAAATAAATATAATAACCAACAACTCATCATCCACTACCTTACTACAAATGACATGAAACAGGGAAAAAAAAATAGCTTGAACATTGAAGTATTTTCGTTTGGCTTGTTGGACTTCATTAATTCATATGTTATCAAACTCCAATATTCACTACTCTTTCATATATTTTTTTTTCTTTCTTTCTCAAGTGGTGTGTACAGTGTACGTCCCCCTTTTATGTTAGTGATAGATGATTCAAGTCCGGTAAGATGCGTTGATATACAGACTATGCATACATCAGTTAAATTTGGACGGTTGGAGCATGACAAGAATTTTTTTAATATAAATATAAATAACAAAAAAAATTGATATATAAGATTTAATTATACATATATATATATATTTTTAAATAACTCCAAACGGTCAACTAGTGTTTGCTCTCAACAGGTTTGGGTATACCCTTCCGTTATTGGATTAAAAAAAAAAAACATGTATAAATTTTATAGAAACATGGTTTTATGCGAGTCTCATATCTTTTTAACTTGCTCAGGCAATAAATCAATAAAAATGGTGACCATCTTCTTTTGTCTTTGAACTTAATCTACACAAATGACCATATTATCGGTAATTGACCAACTCTTTTATATATATATATATATATATAAATCAACATCCTCTTTATCTTTACTTTTTGCCAAATCCAGTAGATAAAACATTTGATCAATTTTTTCCAGTGGTCCTAAAGATTTTAGATACTGGTGGTGGTGGTGGGATCATAGAAATCTAGCATAAAACTATTTTTAACTCATAGAGACATTTTATCAGTCATTTGGTACTCGACTTTTAAGTGTAGTTTTATGCAGTCTTTTGCATGTTTTACTACCGCATTTATTATATACCAATACACTCACCAAATATTTAAAATCAAATAAAAAGTCTGAAAGTATTGAGGGAGAGGGCAAGACAATTTTGGGTTCAAGCTATTTATATATATTACTAAAAAGTCTAGAAATTCCATTTTGTCATGAAATCCTAAAAATCTTGATTTCAATCTAATACCAGCAGACAATTTGCTGCCTCTTGAAATTCTAGATCTAATACCATAAGGCAATATGGACTTTTTAAAAAAAATCTTAAAAGTCTTGATCGAATACTACCATATTTATCTAACTTGTTAAAAAAGTCTCAATCAAATACCACCAGACTTATAATTCCTCAAATTGTCTAATAAAATCTTGAACCAATACACCCCCTTAAAGTTCTTTTAAGGGCTTGAGGTAATTAACTCACTATTCTTTTGAAAAATTCCACTTGGTTGATTGCATCATCGTTTCTTTTGCCAATCAAGTTTGTGAACTTGTTAAATCTATAATGCGTTTTGAAACTTTTTTGACATCATCGAAATATATTTTTAAACCATCTGTACACATATGAAGTATTTAGTACAATCTAGAATGTAACTTTTATTACAAGGAAAAGATTTACCCACACTTTACGATTTAATCGATAAATGTGAGGCTCAAACCCCTCTCCTCTCACAAACGTGAAAAAGGAGGAGTGCATGGCTACTTTGCTTAGAGTAGAAGTGTCTCGTAGAATGTCTTTGACTCCCAACACTTGCAATGAAAGTATTTTTGAATTCATCTTTATTACATGCTCTTAATTCTACTACAGTTATGTCAAGAATATTTGGGCTTCTTTGTGCTCCAGCTCTACACTCATTATTAGGATTCAAATGTCATTTCAGATTAGAAATCATAAATAAATAAATGCATTTTTGACAAGTTGTTTAGTTAGTGCTTCCCATCCATCAATCATATGTATGTACAATTTGAACACAGCATGCAATGCAATACATGATTTGTGGGCTCTTGTCTCTCCCACCACCCTTTCCTCTTCAACAATGGAAGACCTAATTAGATTTTGTCCATTTTCTGTTTTATTCATTCACAACACTCACAACTACTAGTGTATTCTTCTGTGGTTCCCCACATGATTTTGCATGATTTCTTTCCTTATTAGGAATTTATCACATAAAGAAAACAGTAAAAGTGACAATTTTCCATATGTTTGATCATTTACAGCTGCTATTGCAATCACACACAATCTGACAAGATTTTTATGAACAAATAACCCACAAGCTTCCATTATTTGCGTTATTACATGATTCATCAACAGTTTTGTCCATCAATGTCCAACTTGGGTTTTAGTCTTCATTTTTTATTCACAGCACTTAGAGAAAGAACTTAAAACTTTATTTTAAAAATATTACTTTTCTTCTATTATACATATAAAGTCTAATTATGGATACCCCAACAAAAGGGAACACGAGTGGAGCTTTATTTTTTATTTTTAAGTATTACAATACGACTGTCGGGACCTGTCGAGATCAAACAATACATTTTTGACCCGGATATATACTACTCCCATAACCGGAGTGGAGCCTTTTTGTTAAGAAGAGTTTGTGACTTAAATCTTGGCAAAATCTAGGGTTTTCTTACCCTGCAACTTGTTTGTTACATAGTGTTTACTGTACTCTCCATGATTGTATCTTCTATACTTGCATGGGTTGTTGTTCTCATCATCCACCAATTCAGTCATTGGACCAATCTCCATCTCATAACTAGGAGCATAGAATGTGACGATCGAGAGACGGTCCTTTTCCTTGTGTGTCACTGCCCTGTGCTCCACACTTTTGTATTTCCCATTTGTTAGAACCTGCACAAAAAAACAACAACATATTAGCTAGGATTGAAGAATTTGAACTAGAAAACATTTAAGTGTTTATTACTTACTTCTATGGTATCACCAATGTTTATCACAAGTGCATTTGGAATAGGTTGAACAGGAACCCATGTGTTGTCCTTCAGGATTTGAAGTCCTACAGAGCTGCCCTTCCCTTGCTGCAGAATTGTGAGGGCACTTCCATCTGAATGTGGGCTGAGGCCCATAACAAGGTCTGGCCTTGAACATGGTGGGTAGTAGTTCATCCTCACAGCCTGCACAGCCACCCCAAACATTTCCTCAAAAACATCCTCTTTCAAGCCAAGACTCACTGCTATATATCTCAGCAGATTCTTGCATAGCTTCCTCACTTCTCTTGAATAGCTTTCAAGAGTTTCACTGCCAGCACAAAGAAGAATCAAAATCTTTAGTAAACAAAAACTACTGTGTGTGTGTGCTTTAAAGTCACAGATAATATTACCTGAAGTCAGCTGGTTTTGATGGCCATAGTTTCGGGTTTCGTATATAGCGAGGCTCAACACCAAGAGCAAACATGTTGCACCAATCTAGTTTTTGGTTTTCGGAGAAGACGAAAGCCTGTCCATATCCCTGAACAGTCCCTGGTGCCATCGGATATTTCTGCTTCTCTTCTAGTGGTAGCATGAAGAAATCTTTGGCCACCATTTCTATGCTCTCAAGTAAACTCAGATCAATCCCATGATTGACCACCTGATTGATATATCAAAGCAAACTAAACATTAGCTTTTCATAAACATTTTTATTATTATTATTTCCAACTAATCTGAACATGGTTTTTTTTTCTTTTTTTTTTCCATTTACCTGAAAAAATCCCCACTCTTGACAAGCAGTTGTGAGTTTGACAATTTCAGTATGGAATTCATCAGCTGTTGTTGTGTTGTTGTTGTTGTTGTTGTTGGCTTTCATGAGTTTTGACAAGTTGATAATGGGAATGTGAATATCATCAGTAGGTGATGATGACAGAGTTGTTGCAAGTGTTGGCCTCTCAATCTGATCTCTAACAAATCTTTCTGGAATTGTAGTTGGTTTGGTTTTTCTCAGTTCTTGGACATCGTCAATATGACCAATCTTGATAGGAGAAATGGGTACTGGAGCCATGGAAAGTGGAAACAGAAAATTGAAGAAATCACCTGAAAGCTTAAAAATAAGAACTTTTATAATTACTTGATGATGACTCTACTCTAGCTCAAGTCTGTATTTATAGAGGTAGAAAAGTTACATTTCTGTGCACTTTGTTGGTTAGTTGGGGCCCAGAATACAGTACTTCTATAATTCAAGTCACATTAAAAGTGAACCTACTAATATCTCTGGATGCATAATTAGTTTTTCATGGAAACTATGAGTGAACTGTTCTTAAGAGAGGACTTTTTATTCTCAAAATCGGGACGAACGTTCATATTTTTAATCATTTACCAGGACTTGAATTCGCGAAATGAAAAAGTAAAGACGAATATGCTCTTATTATGGTAACTATTTATTTATGTTTTCAGATTGATTTCTGACTCAAAATCTCTAATATGCTTCTCTCTAGTGCTCTTCATGTTCAAAGAGTGGAGAGGGATTCAAGTATGGAAAATCAAAACCCTAAATGGGAAAAAAGTCTGAAGAAAATCTTATTAGATTTCCTTGTGATTAAGACTGAGGCCAGAAATGGGAAAATTTTTCTAGCAGAAAAGTGGTCCAAATCTCTTGTTCTCTCTTAGATTACCATCTGTCTTTCTTTATAAATTTGCAAGTAGGGTAGTTTTCACACATGATCACATTTTAACTCTTGACTTCTTTTGATTCCCCTGTTTTTCACTTGGTAATTCATAAATTTTGTGTTAAATTATACAAATTTAACGTTCAACTTCACATATTGAGCTTTTAGTTTTACGAATTAATTTAAAATTTTCGTTGAACTCTACGAATCGATATCAAGAACGAATGTAACGTTTTCACACCATCCTTCAAGGGAGCAATAAGAAAAGCCACCTAATCATCATATCATTCAAGAGTTGTATGTGGAGAGGGCATGGGATCTAGTAGTGGTAGCAGTACAAGAAGTTGTCCCATATGGCAGATTTGGTGAGTGGTGGTACTAGTAGTAGTAGTAGTAGTAGGGGCCATTCTCCAATTATGCCCCCATTTTTGTAGACCAAATCTAGTGTTATTGTCATCATGCATCTGCTATTTTTAAGTCTGTCATGGCTCCATAACTTGGCTTCTTTACCATAACATGGTAAACATACCCCTTCACACTCACATCAATAAGATTCCGTCTCTCGAAAAGGATATGTAAGGACGAAGCGAAAGCGATAGGTTCTCGAATCCACCAGAGAATTGTAATTTCCATTATTTTGATTATTTTGACTACTAAAACAGGAAAAGCTCAAAACTTACCCAAAAAAAAAAGGTCATTTTAAGTAATTTCCATAACCTAATGGACAACTCCTAAACAAACTCAAAGAAACAAACAAAACTTGACGAAAAAGAAAATTGCTAAAACATCTGAAAACAGAAAAGCTATAAAACAAATGTCAGAACAACCTTTTTTTAGGAAAACGATGACACCTTACAAGGGTAAACCTTATCATATTTTGTAGAGCTGGTCGATACTATTTCAACGAGATATTGTGTCTCAAAACGAAAGTCGTTCGCCACGAAAGTGTGTCATCCTCATTACGCAAGTTATAGAAAGAATACACATTGCAATTGCCCTGTATAAACATATTTTCCATCACAGAAGCATTTGTGAAATTGAGATGAAAATTGCTTCTGGACCACAGCTTGATGTGACATATAATGAACTTGTACCTTTTCAAAATGGTTATTGAAAATGTGGGTGACCATAGTTTTTTATAATTTTAGTTGTCCTTACCATATAGTAAAATTTTAAGGCTGTTAACTTCATTACACTAGTAAAACTTATAAAATTTTCAAAAGAAATTTATGATGTTTAATAAAGTCCATACATGTGATGAATTTTTTAATCTTTCACTTCACCCCTACCCTCAGTTTAGAGTTGCGTCATTTTTACGCTGAATGATATGATAAGGTTGGTCCAGTGGTATACCTCTCGTACCTACATTATGAAGTTATGGATTCCAGTTATCTTCTCTACCTAAATCCCGAATTATTGTAATATTTATAATTAAAAAAAATTATGCTCAATCGGGTTTGAGAGTCGGGTGTTGATCAAGCTTTAACGTTATTTTGTTAGGTCATGTTACCTTTATTTTATTTTATTTTATTTTTTATTTTATTTTTATGTTGTTTATTGGGTTTAGCTAGTATTTTAGAAATTTAATAATATACGGTAGTTACAAGACTACAAGTTTATCGTTTTTATTTCCCGTTTATTTGAATCATTAAATTAAAATCTAATAAATATTAAATAAACCTATATATTTACCGATTTAAATATTTTTTTTTTATTAATATATACATATTTATCGATGTTATTATTATTATTATTATTATTATTCGAGTTCGATTCTACCTTAAACTCAATCATCCGGATTTACTGGTCAGGAACGGGACGTAATTTTGAGAGATAGGCAAGGTCCAGACTCAGGTCCGGCCCAATTGACATCTCTACATTAGATGAACTAGTTTGAATGATTAGATGCCGTTTGTGAGTGATGAAAAAGTCGTTAAACCAAAATCTCCTTTTTGCCCTCCCCTCCATGCTTCTTTCCCGCCAAAACAAACTGTATTTTCACACCAAAACTGGTTTCATAGAGCAGCTTCAGAGATGTAATAATGTCATTTCAATGACATCAACACACGCGAGTGTAATGAAATCTGGGTTCTTGAATGACACTTTTACCGCAAATCATCTCATGAATTGCTATGTAAGACTTCAAGATACCCTTAATGCACATCAGTTGTTCGATGAGATGCTTGAACCAAATGTCGTCTCGTATACTTCGCTCATGGCCGGTTATGTCAACATGGGTCAGCCTAAAATCGCTTTGTGTCTTTTCCAGAAGATGAATGGAAGCTTGGTTTCACCTAACGAGTTTACGTTTGCTACAGTGATTAATGCATGTTCGATACTTGCAGACCTCAGAACAGGCAGAAAGATTCATGCCTATGTTGAGGTTTCCGGATTGTGCGATAACCTTGTGGTTTGTTCTTCTCTTGTTGACATGTATGGGAAATGCAATGATGTGGATAGAGCTAGGCGGGTTTTTGATTCGATGGGTTATAGGAATGTTGTTTCTTGGACTTCGATGATTGTGGCTTATGCACAGAATGCTCAAGGCGATGAAGCATTGAATATCTTTAGAGAATTCAATTATTTGTTTGGGGACCGTCCAAATCAGTTTATGTTGGCTAGTGTGATTAATGCTTGTGCGAGTTTAGGTAGGTTAGTTTCTGGGAAGGTCGCACATGGGGCGGTGATTCGTTGTGGATACGATTCAAATGTTGTGGTTGCAAGTGCACTTGTCGACATGTACACCAAATGTGGAGATGTCAGCTATTCTGATAAGGTTTTTCGGAGGATTTCAAAACCCTCTGTGATACCTTACACTTCAATGATTGTAGGTACTGCTAAGTATGGGCTTGGGAGATTATCACTCGGACTCTTTGAGGAGATGATTGCAAGAAGAATAAAGCCCAACGATGTCACATTTGTCGGGGTCTTACATGCTTGTAGCCATTCAGGACTTGTGGATGAAGGGCTTAAGCACTTAAATTCGATGTATGAAATATATGGAATAAAACCTGATGCTAAGCATTATACATGTGTTGTCGATATGCTTGGCAGAAGCAGCCGTCTTGATGAGGCCTACCAGTTAGCCAAATCTATTCAGGTTGATGCTAATGCAGGAGCTCTGTTGTGGGGAACGCTTCTTTCAGCTAGTAGGCTTCACGGAAGGGTAGATATTGCTGTTGAAGTGAGTAAGAAGCTAATAGAATCCAATCAACAAGTAGCAGGTGCATATGTAACATTGTCAAACACTTATGCATTGGCTGGGGACTGGGAAAATGTTCATAGTCTTCGATCTGAAATGAAGCGAACTGGAGTTTACAAAGAACCCGGTTGCAGCTGGGTTGAGATTAAGGATAAAATCTACGTATTTTATGCTGGTGATAAGTCAATTGAAAGAGGGAGTGAGGTTTGGAGTTTGATGAGAAAACTAGAGCAGGAAATGAAGAAAAGAGGGTATGTGGGAGAAAATACAGGATTGGTGTTTGTTGACGTCGAAGAGGAGGCCAAAGAGGAAATATTAAGTATGCACAGTGAGAGATTAGCCTTGGCTTTTGGGTTGATAAGCATTCCTAAAGGCATTACCATTAGAATAATGAAGAACTTGAGAATGTGCAAGGACTGTCATGAGGCTTTCAAGCAGATTAGTGACATTGTGGAGAGGGACTTTGTTGTGAGAGATGTAAATAGATTTCATCATTTCAAAAACGGGTCTTGCACTTGCGAAGATTTTTGGTGATTATCGATCAATGTCATAACTATTGAGTTATATCTTGTCTTTGTTACTATTTGCAGGGAGAGGGATGTAATGAACCTTGCGCCAAGAATAGAAACATTAAATCAAGGAGAAACGGTAAATTACAATAAAAGCATGCAAGAGTATACAAGAACGAAACCAACATGGAGACTCAAAAAGAAAAATGCATAATCAGGAATGCGGCAACTAGGCAGTCTCGAAGAAAAGTGTTGGACTTAAATCTTGGCAAAATCCAGGTTTTTCTTGCCGCGCAACTTGTTAGTTATATAGTGTTTACTGTACTCTCCATGAATGTATCTTTTATACTTGCATGGGTTGTTCTCATCCACCAATTCAAGCATTGGACCAAGCTCTATGTCATAACCAGGAGAATAGAATGTGGCAATGGAGAGACGGTCCTTTTCCTTGTGTGTCACTGCCCTGTGCTCCACACTTTTATATTTCCCATTTGTTGGAACCTGTAGTTAGCAAAAATAAAAATTTAATTAGTTTAGAAATTAATGGAGAAATGTTGAATTATGGTGCTTACTTGTATGGTGTCACCAATGTTGACCACAAGCGCATTTAGAATAGGTTGAACAGGAACCCATGTATTGTCCTTAAGAATTTGAAGTCCCACATAGCTGCCCTTTCCTTGCTGCTGCAACACCGTGATGGCACTTCCATCCGAATGTGGGCTCAGACCATTCACAAGATCAGGCCTTGAACATGGTGGGTAGTAGTTCATCCTCATACCATTTACAGCTTCTCCAAACATTTCTTCAAAAACATTCTCTTTCAACCCAACACTCACTGCTGTATATTTCAGCAGATTCTTGCAAAGTTTCTTCACTTCTCTTGAATAGCTTTTCAGAGTGTCACTGCAGCACAAACAAGACTTACTAGTAAACCAAACTACAGATAAAGCTTGTCCATATTGGATTTGGATCCTCTGCTGATTTGATTTTTTTCCTGACATGTGATTGGTTTCTATCATCTTAACCATATATTCATTGCATATTAGGTGAGATCAGGAAAAATATCAGATTAGCAGAGGATCCAAATTCGTCAAATTACCTGAAGTCAGCAGGTTTCGATGGCCATAGTTCCGGTCTCCTCATAAAGTCAGGCTCAAACCCAAGAGCAAACATGTTTCACCAATCTATTTTCTGGTTCTCTGAAAAGACAAAAGCTTGTCCATATCCCTGAATAGCCTCCATGTCCATAGGGTATTTCTGCTTCTCCTCTAAAGGTAGCATGAAGAAATCTTTGGCCACCTTTTCTATGCTCTCAAGTAAACCCAGATCAATCCCATGGTTAACCACCTTATTGATATATCAAAGCAAACGAAAAGATATTAGCTTCATGGCCATTTTTTTTTCTTTTCAAGCACTACTCTCTCAGACATGAAAATTATTACAATACCTGAAAAAATCCCCAATCTTGGCAAGCAGTTGTCAGGTTCAGGATTTCACTCTTGAAATCATCTGGGTTACCATTAACAAGCTTCGACAAGTCGATAATGGGAATGTCAGTGTGTGGTGATGACTGAGTTGTTGTTGAGTCAAGTGTTGTTGGCCTCTCAGTGACATCCCTAACAAATCTTTCAGGAACTGTGGTTGGTTTGGTCCTCCAGAGTTCTTGGACATCATCAATGTGACCAACATTGATTGGAATAACAGTTGATGCAGCAGCCATGGAAACACTAAGAAGCTTTTTTTTTTTACTTTCTTGACAACTTTTATCTTACACTAGTGTGTGTATTTATAGAGAGGGACAGACAAGGTTGAACTTTTGATGGAAGTTTTCTCAAACACAGTAATCCAATTTAGTCTTCAAGATTCCATTAAATTTCCATCAGATTCTTGTGCAAATGCTGACAAAAATGTTTGCAATTCACATTAAAAATTGAGTAGTTATGTCTGTATTATTAGAGCATCTAGTGAAAACAAGCTGTCAAGGAATCTTTTAAGTTGACAGTTTTATAATATAACAAATGAGAGAAACACAATTATAATTATTATTGTATGACGAAATACAAAGGGACATATAACATATTCTACAAATTTTCAATTTTCAAAATACATATATTATATATAACAAAAGTCAATCATAGAGAACTAAATTTATTAGAATAATGTTACATTGTCCAAATTTGGCGTCCAAATCTGGTGCTCAAATGATGTGATAATACTCTAATCTAAAATCCTATATGGAAAGATGCATGAAATCACATAAATGATAATATTTATATATATTTTTTCTTGATATATATATATATAATTAAATCATCCAAATATAATACAATTTAAATGAATGATCTACAGTGTTGCAACATCATTTGGGCACCAGATTTGGGCATAAATTTTGGGCAATATAACATTACTCAATTTATTAATGTTAGAGAAAAAGAAAATGATAATTAACAAAGTTTTTCATGATCCCTCTAATTTTTTTTTTTTAACTTATCACAATTCACAGTTTCCAAGTTTGGGAATTGATCAAAAGCCTTCGAAAAATTAATAAAACATAATACATACACACATACGGGCATATATACTATCATTGAACACCATAGAAATATCAGTAATTTTTTTTTATAAAAAAAAAATGCAGTTAAACCTCTATAAATAAATACCTTGGGACCATGAAAATTTATTAATTAATCAAGATATTATTTAATCGATAAATTAATTAATAAAAACTAATTTATCTAGGTATTCTTTATAAAGAAGATGAAGTTGAAGAAGATAGCTCCGTAGTGGAGCCTGTCTTGTGCAAAGATGCACTCAAAGCAGCAATCACATTGCATAATTTTCTCTTGCAATACGAGAACACTACACCAGAGCTTCTAATTGAGGTCCAAGGAGACATCAATTTCAAGAGGAAACAAGTAACATTGGAGTCATGTATATATATAATTTTGATTGAGTCATGTATATATATAATTTTGATTTATAAGGAGGTTATTAATTTATATATCAAGTGCAACCTATAATGTTCAAAGCAGGATTGGTAGCTTTCCTTTAGTCTAGGATCAGTTGTTTTTGGGATCAATGAATGGATTTGATCGAGAGTTTTCATAGCATTCGAATGTGCCAAGTCGAGAATGATTTTGGCAAGGCCTTTAAGATCTGCCATGGCTGTTCCAGGTGTAGATTTTAGATTCTCGACACAGGAAGAAGGATTCAAGGTCTTAGAACAGATATCATTGATCTCTCCACTTGAAACTTGAACATGTAGCCTTGCTAATGAGGGTGTCATGATCATGAACAAAAGCACTAGTACAATTGAAGCCTGAAAGATGTAGCAATAATTCGTGGATTTTTGAAAAAAATGAGAGAAACTCGAACCCACAACCTCGTAGTGTAGGTGTGAGGAGCATACTACCGAACCAACATATTATATCTTTTTTAATTTTTGGATTTTCTCTCCATTCTTTCTATTTTTAATTTACTTCCATAATTTTTATTTATCTGTCTTCTCTCTTATAGAAAATATTATTAAAAAAGAAAGATTGGAGAGAAATCGTTGGATGGAGTTGAAGCCTTTGCTCAGACTCGATCATCTAATGAAATCCCAAAACTTTGTATACTCGTAATATATATATATACACACACACACGGTGATGTTCACCTTAGTAAGCACTGATATCAGTACATGTGAGCTGTTAGATTTGACTATTTTGACTTATTTAACATTAACTTATGCTTATTCTGGTAAAGCTTCCTCATCGCTTCTCTTGAATAGCTCTCCAGAGTTTCAATGCACAAACAAGACTCAAAAAACTGATGATGTATCCATGGAAACAGATTCCTCAAGTAAGAAAATGAAATCAAAATCTAACTTGTGAACTCTTTATAGAGAGTTTGATTCAGGATTTCACCAAAAATCTCATTAGATGATTGTCCAAATGGTGACAAACAAACAAGTTTGCTTTGCATTTCAAAGGTTGCATAGACATTGAAATTTGAGTAGCCATGTCTGCATTATCATAGCATCTAATATTGGAGCAGGCTATTAAGAATCCTATCCTGAAAATTTTATAATAGAGACACTAATCAAGAGATATTAATAAATGATATGGGATTGATTGATGAGTAGCTAATATTTGGCCGAATAACAAAAAAAAAATAAATATATATATATATATAGTAAAGAACAATAATAACAAATGAAATAAAAACAGACTAGACAAATTAAATGGTTTGTCTTATCATTACGTGGCCAAAAACAAAGGAATATGTAAGCATATTTGGATACGAGGTTGCAAGTTCGAGGCCTCCCCCTCCCTCCAAAAAACCTGTATTTATGTAATATAGTAATAATTCAAAAATATATATATAGGTTTTAGTTGTTACAAACTATTTTATGTTCTCAACATATTCAAACTTTTGGTAAAATTTAGTGAATTTAAATGAGATTTTTTTTTTATATGAATATTAAGAAAAATTAGATATGCTTCAGGAATTTTTTCTAAAAAATAAAATAAAATAAAAAAATTGGATACAGTAATTATCATTTTTTTTTCTTCCTATTTTATTCATGTTTTAGCTTAAAAAGTATATTTCATTTTTCACAAACGAACTTTGTTAATGTTATTTCCTTAATTATTAATTTTTAAATGCATTTATTCTTGTACAATCAGCAACTTATAAGGTTCGTGCGCATCACCTCTTAACAGAACTGGTATTGCACCTCCTTTCCACATAAATGGTGAAGGGTTCAAACCCTACAGTAAGTATTTTACAAGCATGTGTAGGGAATTTTCTTGAATCTACATAAGTAATTCAGTGCATATGTAAGAATCACCAATCGGAAGTTTATCAAACACATTTCCTTGTTTAGATCCTGGTACTGACAGTTCATGCTGTGTTTTTTGTCCATCTTCACTTACACAATGCGAGACCGATTCTATTTGTAACTGATTAGCCTTTATCACACCCTCAAAATCCTGAATCAGTTTTTGCTGGGAGGCAACTTTCCTAGTTGTCCTACCGCACAATTTAACATTTGAATCATCATGTTCTTTAGGTATAAACTGCTTTTCAGTCCTACAATCATTTAACAATCGTCCTCCAAAATCCCCCTTGCTAATAAGATGCTTGTCATCTTGATAACATTTAGACTTAGCTCTATCTGGTGAATTCTTCTCACTCATTATTTCACTACAGAGTGCATGATGGTCAAAGTCAACCTCTGACTCATACTTCATGCTCTTCTTTAAATACAAGTCTCCATTCTCACTCGATCCGTCAGAAACCTTCATCTTATCTCCATTAACTTCTCCATCCCAACATTTTTTAGGATTGCCATTTACAGGAAGGAAATCGGTTCCACCGTCATTTTTCCTTATGTTATCTGCTCCTGATGTAAGCTTGTCTGTATAGAAGCTTCTAAATGGAGATGAAGAAACTGAGTCTACAGGAGAGCCTTTCACTTCTTTGAAGTTTGCTCCATTTTTACAAGAACCTGAAACCTTTGAAGAGCTTGAAGTCGCAGCCACTGAAACTTCTCCACATCCAAAATCCCTTCTCATTGAATCTACACCATCCGAAGTTCGTTGAGATACAACTTTTTTTCTGAATTTCTGGAGTTGCTGGTCCTTATCAACACTTCTGACATCTCTTATAACATCGATTGGATGAACTTTGCAGCCAGACAAAACAGGTGCTACCCTACCATTTTTGTTAAATTTACTATCAGCACCATTATTTACACTGGAGTTCTTCCCATCAGTTTTTTTAATCCTGAATTTATTCACCCTCCTAAATCCGCTCTCACCACTTTCCTCTTTGGCATAGTCCTTGCAATCATGCCCATTCTGATTGTCCTGCCACTTCCTTTTCTTCGCAGAAGTATCTCTTTTATCTTGCACTCTCATATCCAAGGACCCACGATCCAATGAGACCTGAGGTTGGTCTCCCGATTCCTTTATACGAAGTAGTATTCTATCCTTTGTATCACATTTCACGTCCTCAGAATAAGAGAGTTCATATTTCAGCATATTCTTCCCACTTGCCTTAGTTTGCAAACCAGCACTTGGCTTGAGGCCCATTCTCCCAAGTTCTACATCAGAATTCCTATGTTTGTCAGCAACATCCACATCTTCTATCTTGGCTTTTTTAGAAGTTCCATACCCATGTTGATCAGCATGCCTCTTGTTTTTCATCTTTAATTTGTTGGCATCACCTGCAGATACAGTACGAAAGAAGTAAACTAAATATGCACCATCATATTAGTAGTCCAACGGCCACTAAAATATCAGTCCAAAACAAGTTACATACCTCCATTCATATGCTTTTCTTTCTGTATAGTTATGTGCTTTTCCATATCCAAGTTACATGGCTTATTAATATAAAAAGAATTAGATTTCTTCACAAGATTTGATCCTGTTGGAGGCTGATTGATGCAGACCAGATTGCGGACTCGTATTTGGAACGCTTAGACCATCCAAAACGAGCCTAGTTGACAGACTCCTAAATCACGTGCGCAACAAGTTTCGTAATCTTTGTTCGAGTAGGATTTGCTCTCTTATTTAGTAGTCTTTGTTTGCTTTAGATTTGTTCTCCTTTATTAGATAGGATTTTCTTTTCAGTATTAGTTTAGTTTATCTAGAAGTCACTTCCTGGTGGAAATCGGCTTAGTGCTTTACTTATTTATAGTTGTGGAACCCAGTTTGTTTCTCGGTTTTTGATGAATAATATTACTTGAGTTTTTACTCAATTTATCCTTCTTTTTCCTGGCATTCACTAGAATCAACAGGCATTAGAGAGCACAAGTTGTTCATATCAGTGAGATTGTCTTTCTCTAAACTTCCGCTGCATCAGTTTGGTATCAGAGCTCGGTACAAAATTTCGTCGTCATGCCACCAAGAAGACGTCAGAATTTTCCAAACGCTCGTGAGGCTCCAGTTGACGAAGTTTATGAACGTGACGAGATAGCACAGTTACGACAACAAGTGGAGGCGTTAACGCAGCAGTTGGCTGCCATGGCGCAACAACATCAGGGGACTCTAAATCTGCCATCTGCAGAGGAAGAATCTGTTGATGGTGATAACCCGTTTGCCCCTCTTCAACCAAGACAGAGAAGACCTGTGGTTGACGACTCAAGGCGATGGGAATCAGGGTTCAAAGTTGACATTCCTGAATTTCATGGAGGACTACAACCAGAAAAGTATTTTGACTGGGTAGCCGCAGTAGAAGAGGTGCTGGAATTCAAGCAAGTTCCGAAAAATAGACGAGTTGCGCTAGCTGCAACAAGGTTACGAGGACGCGCAGAGGCTTTGTGGCAACAACTAAAATTAACCAGGAACATGCAAGGAAAAACCAAGATCATAGCATGGGAAAAGATGAAGAAACATATGCGTGGTGCCTTCCTACCCCGTAATTACGAACGGCTCATGTTTCAACGATTACAGAACTTGAAGCAGGGCAGTCGAACAATTGATGACTACATGGTAGAATTCTACCAATTAATTTCGTGGAACGCCATTGTAGAGTCGGATGATATGCGAGTTTCACGATACATAGGAGGTATGCGGACTCAATTTCAAGATGTTCTCAATTTATTTGATTTAGTGACCGTATCTGGAGCTTACCAAAGGGCCTTACAACTGGAAAAACAATTTGCTCGGAGGAATATGAGTGGGGGTAGCTTGGGACAGAATGGTAGCAGTGGGTGTTTCATAAACATGCCAATATCAACAACAGCACCATCCACCATCACAAGGCCAACCGCACCGTCACCATCAACAACACCAAGTTCACGTTTCAAATGTTTCAGTTGTGGGGAAACTGGCCACAGATTTGTAGATTGCAAGAATAAGGCACGAAAAGGACTGTTTGTGGATTCTGAGGAAGTGCAAGAAGAGTTCGATGATATCGAGACCGATCCAGTGTTTGATGGCACTGAAGTAACAGAAGAGGAACGCCTAGAGGGTGACTCTGGACCGATACTTGTGGTGCGGCGCAGCTGCCTCGCTCCTCGCAGCACGGAGGATGATTGGTTGCGTACTAATGTGTTTCAATCAACCTGCACAATTGGGGGGGAAATCTGTAAGTTTATCATCGATTCTGGAAGTTGTGAAAACGTTATCTCTGAAGAAGCAGTCAAGAAGCTACAGCTGGTGACGGAACCTCACCCGCGACCGTACAAACTAACTTGGTTGGACAAAAGGAATGACGTAACAGTGATACGGAGAAGCCATGTCTCGTTCTCAATGGGGACGACCTACAAAGATAGCACTTGGTGCGATGTTGTCGCTATGGACGCATGCCACCTACTGTTGGGGAGATCGTGGTTGTATGACCGATGAGTAGCGCATGACGGATTTTTGAACACCTACACTTTCATATTCAATTCAACAAAGATTGTACTTTTGCCAAAAAGGGAGATAACAGGGAACACCCCATCTGGAGATAGTAACAACTTGCTGTCATTAACTAAATTCGAAGCAGCATGTCACGGGCTTAGAATTGCGCAGCGGAAATCCCGTGCGGCACTTAGGCAACTTCCGGGTGAATGTTGCTAAGTAAGCCTAGAAGTGTTGCTTGTCACTCTCTAAGGCAAAAGAGAGACTAGAGAAAGGTGTTGGAAGAGCTTGGTTGGGAAAATGGAAAGCTTGTATTACTAACAAGAGAGCTTTACAAGGCTTTGGTTACAATTTGCTTGGCTTGGCTTGGATTGGATGCCTTACAAATGAGAGGAGTTACCTATTTATAGTTGTCCACCTCCTCAATGGACGGTTGGGATCAATTTGATCCAATGGTGGAGGTTTGTCCTCCAGAACATTCTATACTCCCCTAGAATTCTCTATATGTATTTACATGCCTCTTGAATTCTATACAAGTATCTACACAAATCTAGAACATTCCTATATATGTCTAGATATGCACATATGTCTAGATCCTTCCTACAAGAATGTGCAAGAATGATCTAGAAGGCTTTGTGGCTAGAGAATTCCGGAAGCATCCATTGCTAGGCTTCTCCGGAGATCTCTAGAATGTTCCGCCAACTAGAGACTTCCATTAGTGTGTGGAAATCTCTAGATTCTTCCAGCAACTTAGCCTTGTGGTGGACTTGTTTGGCTTCTTGACTGGAATCCGGATCTTGGACTTTACGGGCCGTGACAAGCAGTAAAAGATTCAGGAATTGTGTACGTTTTGATGGGAAGAGAGGAAACTAAACCTAGCTGCATCCCTAGTATAATAAGACCAATTTTAGAAGAATTCAAGGATGTATTTCCAGCAGAATTACCAAATAATCTACCCCCCACTGCGTGACATACAACACCAAATTGACCTCACACCAGATGCAGCTCTACCTAACAGACCACATTACCGTATGAGCCCCAAGGAACACGAAGAACTAAGGCGCCAAGTAGAAGAGCTACTACAAAAAGGGCACATCAAGGAGAGTCTCAGTCCTTGCGCAGTTCCGGCTCTCCTAACCCCAAAGAAGGATGGTTCGTGGAGGATGTGCGTCGACAGTCGAGCTATTAATAAAATCACTGTCCGTTATAGGTTCCCAATTCCAAGACTAGACGATCTTTTAGATCAATTGAGTGGAGCCATGGTATTTTCCAAACTAGATTTAAAGAGCGGATATCACCAAATTCGCATCCGTCCCGGGGAAGAGTGGAAGACGGCCTTCAAAACTCGAGAAGGTCTTTTTGAGTGGCTTGTAATGCCTTTCGGATTGTCGAATGCTCCAAGTACGTTTATGAGGGTGATGAATCAAGCCTTACGGCCATACATTGGTAAGTGTGTAGTTGTTTATTTTGATGACGTATTGATTTACAGTGCTAATCCTGAGTTGCATTTGCAACACCTTCGAGATATTTTGGTGATCCTACGTAGGGAGAAATTTTTCGCAGCATCAACAAAATGTGAATTCTTGACAGAACAGATCCTATTTTTGGGATATATTGTTTCGTCGAATGGACTGTCAGTGGACCACTCCAAGGTGGAGGTGATCCGACAATGGCCACAACCACAATCAATTACTGAGGTGCAAAGTTTTCATGGCTTGGCCTCGTTCTATCATCGATTTATCCCTCATTTTAGCACCATTATGGCTCCAGTAACCAGCTGCTTGAAGGCAGACAATAAATTCGTGTGGTCATTCGAAGCGGAAAAGGCGTTCCAAGAGATCAAGCGACGATTGACGACAGCCCCTATCTTGGTTTTACCCAACTTTTCCAGTCCTTTCGAGCTGCACTGTGACGCGTCCAAATTGGGGATTGGAGCAGTCTTGAGTCAAGGCGGTAGGTCTGTGGCTTATTTTAGTAAGAAATTATCAGGAGCTAAGCTACGCTACAGCACATATGATGTCGAGTTTTATGCCGTGGTTCAAGCAATTAGACATTGGTGACACTACCTATTTTTGCAGGAATTTGTCCTCTATACTGACCATGATGCGCTCAAACATATGGGCAGCCAAGACAAAGTGTCTTCCCGTCATGCTACGTGGGCAGCATATCTCCAACAATTTACGTTTGTCATCAAACACAAGTCAGGCGCATTAAATAAAGTCGCGGATGCACTTAGTCGACGTCGGAATTTTCTACTCGACATGAGAGTTAAGGTAATGGGATTCGACACCTTCACAAGCTTATATCACTCTGATAAATTTTTTGCTGCTGTGCTGAAGAATTTAGAGGAGAACAACCGGTCAGATTTTATACTGCAAGAAGGCTTTATTTTTAAGGGAAATCAATTGTGTGTCCCGGATTGTAGCTTACGCGCCAAGATAATCAAGGAGCTGCACGAGGAGGGTCATGTGGGAAGAGATCGGACCTTCCAGTTGGTGGCCACATCTTATTTTTGGCCATCCATGCGGAAAGAGGTGGGAGGATTTGTAGAACGGTGCCGTGTGTGCCAGGTTTCCAAGGGGTGTGCCACGAACGCAGGGTTGTATATGCCCCTCCCAATTCCGGAGCAGTCGTGGTCGGAAATCAGCATGGATTTCGTGTTGGGCTTGGTATATTCCGCTGCATCAGTTTGGTATCAGAGCCATCGAGTCTACCGTTGTGCTAGGCTCAGCATCCACGACCACAACCTACTATCTTCCTCAACGCCAAAAATTCACCATCCATATTTCCCAAAAAAAAAAAACTCATGAATCTCCAAAACAAAATTTCCTCCTACCATTCATTGTTTTTCGATGACGATTATGTGTCGGACTTGGTTATCGTTGACTTCGATAAGCCGCCAATTTTTGATGAGGAATATGTGACGGAACCTGTTATTATCGATTTCGATAAGCCATCAGTTTTCAATGAATATTTGTTCTAGAACGAGCAGCATGAGAGGGACTCAATTTTTGAGGATTATTTCTATGATGTTGCCATGTTTCATCATTCAATAGCATCTCCAACTTATTTGTTCCTCAAAACAATCAAAATTCGTGGACGAATTTTCTCCAACCTGAAGAGAATGATGCAGCAACAGCTAAGGCAATGGAACACATGGAGCGGGTGGCGAGTTCGTATTTGGGTCACGTGGACCAACCAAATCAGGGCTGAACTTTGTGGACCTCTACAGAGGGCATATGAGGTCGGATCGTCTATTATAATATGTTTTCGGAAAGCTCAAGACGAGACCTACAGATGTTATGAAGACTCCGTCCACAATAACAGATCACAAAAGGCCCAAATTTAGCCATCTATCTTGTTGCACGAAGACATGAGCTGGATGAGAGCTGGACGAGCTGGAGGAGCTGAACTTCGTGGACCTCTACAGAGGCCAAATGGAGTCAGATCGTCTATTATAATATGTTTCCGGAAAGCCCAAGACGAGGCCTACAAATGTTATGAATACTTCATCCTCTGTAACAGATCACAAAAGACCCAAATTTGGCCATCTATTTTGTTACGCGAAGACTTGAGCTGGAAGTTTGAATTAGATGACATTGAGTCTGAGTCTGATTAGGATTTGTTCTCTTTTTCGTAATCTTTGTTTGATTAGGATTTATTCTCTTTTCCTAGATAGGATTTCTTTTCAGTTTTAGTTTAAGTTAATTTAGAAGTTGATTCCTTATGGAAGTTGACTTATTGCTTTTCCTATTTAAGTTGTTTGAATTCAATTTGTTAAGGAGTTTTTAATCATTAATAAAATTTGAGAGAGAGCATCTCCTTTTATCCAATTTCGGTATCCGGAGTGGATCAACGAATTTGAAGCTTATTATTCTGGTACCAGATCAATAGATTAATAGTAGGATTCGCTTCCGGTATTCGTGCGCGAATCAACGGATCCGAATCGTTTATCCTTTCTTTTTATCAATTGTTGTTTGGTGAATATTCCGCTGCATCAGTTTGCAATTGATGCAGCGGGAAATTCAACGCAAACAACAATCGATAAAAAACAGGATAACCGATTCGGATCCGTTGATTCGCGCATGAATACCGGAAACAAACCCTACTACTAATCTGTTGATCCGCGCACAGATACCAGAATAATAGGCTTCAAATTCTTTAACCCTCACAAAGGTACTGAAAATGGATAAAAAGATATGCTCTCTCTACAATTTTATTAATCATCAAAAACTAAAATCCCTGTTAGGGTACATCGTCTTTAAATAGGAAAATAAAAACCTAAAAGAAACCTAAAATAACTAATAAAGCAATAAAATTATCAATTTCCCT
The DNA here is from genome assembly GCA_954870605.1 of Acer campestre. Classification (NCBI taxonomy): domain Eukaryota; kingdom Viridiplantae; phylum Streptophyta; class Magnoliopsida; order Sapindales; family Sapindaceae; genus Acer; species Acer campestre. The sequence continues at coordinate 3,476,532 of OX940811.1, forward strand.
ATAAAAGAGATAATTGAGGTAACAATGGAAATTAAAAATACTAGAATCCTAAAACATTAAAAACCTATCTAATAAGGAAATAAGATTTGATTTAATAAAATTAAATCATAAAATATTTAACTACCTAATTAAATATACAATAAAAAGAAACATAATAATCGATATTAATTACAGTACTATTTTTAAAATAAAAAATCTTCAACAAAATCTTCAATAATATCTCCTGCATCATTCTGCATCACTGATTCATGTCGTTTGAGCTTCTACTTTTCATGGAATCATAAAGGTAAGTCTGTGTAGACTTTGATGTCTGAATTAGGCCACCATTGCCACCTGATTTAGGTTTCTCCTTCAAACTATGTTTTTCCTTTCCTCCAATTGACACAGCAGGAAAATTAAGACTCTGATGATTCTGGTCAAGATGTAGTCCATGAGTTGAAGTTATGACTGATGCAGTTCCATTGGCATAATATTGCACGCTATTTTGACCTTCAGGAACGGGAAGTTTGCACAAAGCATGGATAGCTTTTGTTGTCTCCTCTTCACTGATGCCACAATGGTTCAATCCAGGCCTAAATAACAATTTCAGAAGCACAAAATCAGACAGAGATGTTGGTATGTAGTCACACACACACATATAGGCATGTCAATATGTCAGTACACCTATATACATTTAAACGCAAAAACACAAAGCACATAGTCTTTAGAGAGTACATGTACATGCATATGTCAGTACACCTATATACATTTAAACGCAAAAACACAAAGCACATAGTCTTTAGAGAGTACATGTACATACATATGCACTGAATTACTTTTTTTTGAAAAACAACAAAGCAAACTTTATAAAAAAGGCAAAGCCTGCCAAGGAACCAAGGAAACAAACAGAGCCAGCAAAAAACGGTCAAGCAACTGCGACAAAGGACACAACCGAACCCCTGTCGCCGAAAATTGACCGAAAAAGCCAAAACAACCCCCCCCGCAAGCCAAACGCAAGCACAACAACAACCCCAAGCAAACCAAAGGAACCAAAACCCAGACCACCCAGAAAGAGGGAACCGAAACAAACCAAACAAAGAAACAACAAGACAGAGCAACAGGCCTAACCACAGCCCCACAGCAACCGCAGACTTACCCACTCCAGAACACCACCTCTTGCCTCCTTGCTCCCTTTTTAGCTAAACTGTCGGCCCAACTATTAGACCCCCTCTGGTGATACTCCACTGAAGCCAAGCCAAAAGAGTCCAAGCTGTCACGAATAAACTGAATGATCTGATCAAAGCTACTGCCCCCAACCCCCCTTTTATTCACCCAGTCCACAGCAATTTTACAATCACTTGCAATAATAATACACCTATTACACAGATCGGGTCTGGAATCCAATAACTCACAGGCCCTAGCAATTGCCAAAACCTCAGCAGCTATCGCTTCTTGCATCCCCACATACGAAGAAAAAGAACACAACACCTTACCAAAATGGTCTCGAAGAAACCCCCCCCCCCCCCCCCCCCAATCCCAGCCAAACTAGGGGAGCCACTCGCCGAACCATCCACGTTGAACATCAAGCTATTGACAGCCGGAGGTCTCCACCTAGCCACACTACCACCATTCTTCTTCTTAACCTCCGAGCATCTCTCCACTAAATTAAGTAAGATTAAAGTAATTGGATCCTCGGAACCTTTCCCTAGGTGTTTAAACCACCACCCTACTATAAATCTAATAATATCCTCCACCTTAGAACTATCCGCCTGGGTGCCCTGAAATTCCATCTTATTTCGCATCTCCCAAATAGACCAAACCACCGCGAAAAACATAGAATTCCAAGCTCTTGTAGAACTAGGCCGAAAGCACAAGGACTGCCATTCCTCCCACCAATCCAGCAGGGAAGAAGGGACACAGTTCTCCCATCCCCACCAACTTATACATTTTTGCCAAACCTTCCATGACCAAACACAATGTAAAAAAAGATGATTGATGGATTCCGAATAATCTTTACAGAACAAGCAAACCGAATCTGCAGTAGACAGCATCCCAAATTTACCAAGCATCTCCTTAACAACAATCCTACCATGCAATAACTGCCACACAAACAACTCAATCTTCGGAGGGCTCCATCCCAGCCAAACCCCCTTAAATTCCTCCCTACTCTGACTCCTAGCCTCCTCCAACTTCAGTTGAAAAGACTTCACCGAAAACTGCCCTATATTGTCAAACGCCCAACTAATTGAATCTTGAACAGAATCCAAAACCTTAATAGAGTTCAAACACTCCACAAAGTTCTTCCACTGGTCTTTCTCCTAATCAAACAAAGATCTTCTTAACCCCACCTCCCATCTCTATTCCGAATTGACTCTCATACCGAACTCTCTTAAACAGCCTTTCTTCTTCCTAGCCAACACAAAAATTCTAGGAAAGGCTTCCTTTAATGAAGACCCCTCCACCTTGACATCAGACCACAGATTAACTCTATCTCCCTTCCCTACCCTCACATTAATTCCTTCCTTGAGAATAAGAGCTGACTTCGAATCATCTTTAAACAAATGAGCAACTGAATTAACAAACCCTGAACCGTTAATACCAACCCCCCAATCCCACAACAGCCGACCTAAATTGATTCCATAACTCGCTCACACAACTCTCTTCCATAGAGAATCAATCTCCACCCCAAATCTCCACACCCACTTAGCTAATAAGGCTTTATTTTTAGAAATAATGGAGTCAATTCCCAAACCTCCATTTTTCTTACTCAAACGCAGAATATCCCACTTAATCGGATGTAGCTTCCTTTTCCTGTCACCTCCACCCCCAAAAAAATCCCTCTGAATTTTTTCAATTTTATTAGCAATGGACACCGGCATCCTGAAAACCGACATCATATAAACCGGAAGACTAGATAACACAGATTTGATAAGCACCAATCTTCCCCCTTTATTAAGGAAATTTTTTTTCCAGGGAGCCAGACGTCGCTCAATCCTTCTAACCATGTCAGCCCAATACTCCTTCAAATTCGATCTTCCCCCTAATCTAATCCCCAAATACTGTAGCGGAAGGGATGCTTTATTGCATCTAAAGATATCAGCCCACTGAATTACTTAGTGGTGTGTACAGTGTACGTCCCCCTTTCATATTAGTGATAGATAATTCAAGTCCGGTAAGATGCGTTGATATACAGACTATACATACATCGATTAAATTTGGACGGTTGGGGCATGACAAGAAATTTTTTAATATAAATATAAATAACAAAAAAAAATTGATATATAATATTTAATTATACATATTTTTTAAAAAAAAATAACTCCAAATGGTCAACTAGTGTTTGCTCTCAACAGGTTTCGGTATACCCTTCCGTTATTGGATTAAAAAAAAAAAACATGTATAAATTTTATAGAAGCATGGTTTTATGCGAGTCTCATATCTTTTTAACTTGCTCAGGCAATAAATCAATAAAAATGGTGATCATCTTCTTTTGTCTTTGAATTCAACCTACACAAATGACGATATTATCGGTAATTGACCAGCTCTTTATATATATATATATTTTAAAAAAAAAAAAATCAACATCCTCTTTATCTTTACTTTTTGCCAAATCCAGTAGATAAAACATTTGATCAATTTTTTCCAGTGGTCCTAAAGATTTTAGATACCGGTGGTGGTGGTGGGATCATAGAAATCTAGCATAAAACTATTTTGAACTCACAGAGACATTTTATCAGTTATTTGGTACTCGACTTTTTAAGTGTAGCTTTATGCTGTCTTTTGCATGTTTTACCACCGCATTTATTATATACCAATACACTCACCAAATATTTGAAATCAAATAAAAAGTCTGAAAGTATTGAGAGAGAGGGCAAGACAATTTTGGTTCAAGCTATTTATACATGTTACTAAAAGGTCTGAAAATTCCATTTTGTCATGAAATCCTAAAAATCTTGATCTCAATCTAATACCAACAGACAATTTGCTGCCTCTTGAAAGTCTAGATCCAATACCACAAGATAATATGGACTTTTTAAAAAAAATATTAAAAGTCTTGATCGAATACCACAAGATTTATCTAACTTGTTAAAAAGTCTCAATCAAATACCACTAGACTTATAATTCCCCAAATTGTCTAATAAAATCTTGAACCAATACACCCCCCTTAAAGTTCTTTTAAGGGCTTGAGGTAATTAACTCACTATTCTTTTGAAAAATTCCACTTGGTTGATTGCATCATCGTTTCTTTTGCCAATCAAGTTTGTGAACTTGTTAAATCTATAATGCGTTTTGAAACTTTTTTGACATCATCGAAATATATTTTTAAACCATCTGTACACAAATGAAGTATTTAGTACAATCTAGAATGCAACTTTTATTACAAGGAAAAGATTTACCCACACTTTACGATTTAACCGACAAATGTGAGGCTCAAACCCCTCTCCTCTCACAAACGTGAAAAAGGAGGAGTGCATGGCTACTTTGCTTAGAGTAGACGTGTCTCGTAGAATTTCTTTGACTCCCAACACTTGCAATGAAAGTATTTTTTATTACTTTCTCTTAATTCTACTACATGTATTGTCATGAATATTTGGGCTTCTTTGTGCTCCAGCTCTACACTCATTATTAGGATTCAAACGTCATTTCAGATTAGAAATCATAAATAAATAAATGCATTTTTGTCAAGTTGTTTAGTTAGTGCTTCCCATCCGTCAATCATATGTATGTACAATTTGAACACAGCATGCAATGCAATACATGATTTGTGGGCTCTTGTCTCTCCCACCACCCTTTCCCCTTTAACAATGGAAGACCTAATTAGATTTTGTCCATTTTCTGTTTTATTCATTCACAACACTCACAACTAGTGTATTCTTCTGTGGTTCCCCACATGATTTTGCATGATTTCTTTCCTTATTAGGAATGTATCACATAAAGAAAACAGTAAAAGTGACAATTTTCCATATGTTTGATCATTGATTCTTATTTTTCATCACTGTTTACAGTTGCTATTGCAATCACACACAATCTGACAAGATTTTCATGAACAAATGACCCACAAGCTTCCATTATTTGCGTTATTACATGATTCATCAACAGTTTTGTCCATCAATGTCCAACTTGGGTTTCAGTCTTCATTTTTTATTCACAGCACTTAGAGAAAGAACTTAAAACTTTATTTTTAAAACTATTACTTTTCTTCTATTATACATATAAAGTCTAATTATGGATACCCCAACAAAAGGGAACACGAGTGGAGCCCTTTTTTTTTTTTTTTTTTTTTTTAAGTATTACAATACGACTGTCGGAACCTGTCGAGATCAAACAATACATTTTTGGCCCGGATATATACTACTCTCATAACGGGAGTGGAGCCTTTTTGTTAAGAAGAGTTTGTGACTTAAATCTTGGCAAAATCTAGGGTTTTCTTACCCTGCAACTTGTTTGTTACATAGTGTTTACTGTACTCTCCATGATTGTATCTTCTATACTTGCATGGGTTGTTGTTCTCATCATCCACCAATTCAGTCATTGGACCAATCTCCATCTCATAACTAGGAGCATAGAATGTGACGATCGAGAGACGGTCCTTTTCCTTGTGTGTCACTGCCCTGTGCTCCACACTTTTGTATTTCCCATTTGTTAGAACCTGCACAAAAAAACAACATATTAGCTAGGATTGAAGAATTTGAACTAGAAAACATTTGAGTTGAGTGTTTATTACTTACTTCTATGGTATCACCAATGTTTATCACAAGTGCATTTGGAATAGGTTGAACAGGAACCCATGTGTTGTCCTTCAGGATTTGAAGTCCTACAGAGCTGCCCTTCACTTGCTGCAGAATTGTGAGGGCACTTCCATCTGAATGTGGGCTGAGGCCCATAACAAGGTCTGGCCTTGAACATGGTGGGTAGTAGTTCATCCTCACAGCCTGCACAGCCACCCCAAACATTTCCTCAAAAACATCCTCTTTCAAGCCAAGACTCACTGCTATATATCTCAGCAGATTCTTGCATAGCTTCCTCACTTCTCTTGAATAGCTTTCAAGAGTTTCACTGCCAGCACAAAGAAGACTCAAAATCTTTAGTAAACAAAAACTACTGTGTGTGTGTGCTTTAAAGTCACAGATAATATTACCTGAAGTCTGCTGGTTTTGATGGCCATAGTTCCGGGTTTCGTATATAGTGAGGCTCAACACCAAGAGCAAACATGTTGCACCAATCTAGTTTTTGGTTTTCGGAGAAGACGAAAGCCTGTCCATATCCCTGAACAGTCCCTGGTGCCATCGGATATTTCTGCTTCTCTTCTAGAGGTAGCATGAAGAAATCTTTGGCCACCATTTCTATGCTCTCAAGTAAACTCAGATCAATCCCATGATTGACCACCTGATTGATATATCAAAGCAAACTAAACATTAGCTTTTCATAAACATTTTTATTATTATTATTTCCAACTACTCTGAACATGGTTTTTTTTTTTTTTTTTTTCCATTTACCTGAAAAAATCCCCACTCTTGACAAGCAGTTGTGAGTTTGACAATTTCAGTATGGAATTCATCAGCTGTTGTTGTGTTGTTGTTGTTGTTGTTGGCTTTCATGAGTTTTGACAAGTTGATAATGGGAATGTGAATATCATCAGTAGGTGATGATGACAGAGTTGTTGCAAGTGTTGGCCTCTCAGTCTGATCTCTAACAAATCTTTCTGGAATTGTAGTTGGTTTGGTTTTTCTCAGTTCTTGGACATCGTCAATATGACCAATCTTGATAGGAGAAATGTGTACTGGAGCCATGGAAAGTGGAAACAGAAAATTGAAGAAATCACCTGAAAGCTTAAAAATAAGAACTTTTATAATTACTTGATGATGACTCTACTCTAGCTCAAGTCTGTATTTATAGAGGTAGAAAAGTTACATTTCTGTGCACTTTGTTGGTTAGTAGGGGCCCAGAATACAGTACTTCTATAATTCAAGTCACATTAAAAGTGAACCTACTAATATCTCTGAATGCATAATTAGTTTTGGGAGAATCGCAAATACCCCCCGACTTTTAACCAAATGGCAAATCAAACCCTCTGGTTTGAACAATCAGCAAACAACCCCCTACCGTTAAGTAACCCTTGCATTATTTGCTGCATGTAGGGGCTTATTTGCTGATTTGTAAGGGGTTATTTGCTGATTGTTCAAATTTATAGGGGGTTGTTTGCTGATTGTTCAAACCAAAGGGTTTGATTTGCCATTAGCTTAAAAGTCGGGGGGGTATTTGCGATTCTCCCATTAGTTTTTCATGGAAACTATGAGTGAACTGTTCTTAAGAGAGGACTTTTTATTCTCAAAATCGGGACGAACGTTCATATTTTTAATCATTTACCAGGACTTGAATTCGCGAAATGAAAAAGTAAAGACGAATATGCTCTTATTATGGTAACTATTTATTTATGTTTTCAGATTGATTTCTGACTCAAAATCTCTACTATGCTTCTCTCTAGTGCTCTTCATGTTCAAAGAGTGGAGAGGGATTCAAGTATGGAAAATCAAAACCCTAAATGGGAAAAAAGTCTGAAGAAAATCTTATTAGATTTCCTTGTGATTAAGACTGAGGCCAGAAATGGGAAAATTTTTCTAGTAGAAAAGTGGTCCAAATCTCTTGTTCTCTCTTAGATTACCATCTGTCTTTCTTTATAAATTTGCAAGTAGGGTAGTTTTCACTCATGATCACATTTTATCTCTGACTTCTTTTGATTCCCCTGTTTTTCATTTGGTAATTCGTAAATTCTGTGTTAAATTATACAAATTTAACGTTCAACTTCACAGATTAAGCTTTTAGTTATACGGATTAATTTAGAATTTTCTTTGAACTCTGCGAATCGATATCAAGAACGAATGTAACGTTTTCACACGATCCTTCAAGGGAGCAATAAGAAAAGCCACCTAATCATCATATCATTCAAGAGTTGTATGTGGAGAGGGCATGGGATCTAGTAGTGGTAGCAGTACAAGAAGTTGTCCCATATGGCAGATTTGGTGAGTGGTGGTACTAGTAGTAGTAGTAGGGGCCATTCTCCAATTATGCCCCCATTTTTGTAGACCAAATCTAGTGTTATTGTCATCATGCATCTGCTATTTTTAAGTCTGTCATGGCTCCATAACTTGGCTTCTTTACCATAACATGGTAAACATACCCCTTCACACTCACATCAATAAGATTCCGTCTCTCGAAAAGGATACGTAAGGACGAAGCGAAAGCGATAGGTTCTCGAATCCACGAGAGGATTGTAATTTCCATTATGTTGATTATTTTGACTACTAAAACAGGAAAAGCTCAAAACTTACCCACAAAAAAAAAAGGTCATTTTAAGTAATTTCCATAACCTAATGGACAATTCCTAAACAAACTCAAAGAAACAAACAAAACTAGACGAAAAAAGAAAATTGCTAAAACGTCTGAAAACAGAAAAGCTATAAAACAGATGTCAGAACAACCTTTTTTTAGGAAAACGACGACACCTTACGAGGGTAAACCTTATCATATTTTGTAGAGCTTGTCGATACCATTTCAACGACATATTGTGTCTCAAAACGAAAGTCGTTCGCCACGAAAGTGTGTCATCCTCATTACGCAAGTTATAGAAAGAATACACATTACAATTGCCCTGTATAAACATATTTTCCCTCACAGAAGCATTTGTGAAATTGAGATGAAAATTGCTTCTGGACCATGTTGGATATGGCTCGAATTACCAATGATTACCAAACACGATTTACCAATGCAGAGACTTCCTAGAGACGTGAGAGCGTTTGGAAGTATGAGATTATGATTGAGGGAGGTTTGAAGTCAAAGAAGAACCAGAGGAACAAATTCGGTGAATTACCGCTACGTAGGACCGTTATGTAGGACCGCTACGTAGGACCGTTACGTAGGACCGCTACGTAGGCAAGTGCCTACGGGCCCAAGCAACGGTAACAAGCAAAAGACAACGAGAATGAAGCGCGTGGATCACGGTTTTCTGAGTGGTCAAGTTCAACACGGTTTAGGAAGCGGGTGGCCATCTGCAACTTGAATCGTAGTTAATCACAAGCACGCGTGGAATCTGGAAATATGCATAGAAGAGGAAATATGTTGCTTCTGGAAGTTCGAATAGGAAAAGGATTTCTACTTTGAAGAAGACTTGTCATAAATAGGAAATAGTATTTATGTGGAACAAGTAATTCTAGTACGTATAGGAATAGGATTTCCTGTTAACTTAAACTCCCTGTAATACATATAAATAGACCATAATAACTAGGTTATTAGTGTGTGAAAAACACCTGAGAGTGGTGGAGCAAAATAGCAAATACTAGAGAGATCTCAAAGTGAGCATTGGGTGTAATTGGGTTTGGGGTATTAGTTAGAGAGAGATCCTGAGTGTGTGGTTGTAACAATTTACTACATATTAGAACTTTCTCTTGTCGTCCTGACAGCCGTGGTTTTTTCCCTGATTTGGGTTTCCACGTAAATTCTTGTGTTGTGTGCTTGGATTTGATTTACTTCTCTTCATCTATCTTTTCTTTGTGATTGTGTTTGTTTGTGTTCTATCCGGCAACGCTTCCGCGCGTATAGTGAAAAAGGTTTGTTCGCTAACAATTGGTATCAGAGCCCCAGTTGCTTGATAGCGGTCTTAACAAACTTTATGGCAAAAATGGTGAGATTCGATATTGAGAAGTTCGACGGAAAGATGAACTTTGGCTTGTGGCAAGTTCAAGTCAAAGATATATTAATCCAAAACGGTTTACACAAGGCATTGAAGGGCAAGTCAACCCCTGTGAACCCTGAAGGCTCTGGAGATTCTAGTAAAGCAACGACTAGTACTAGTTCTGTGAAGCAAAAGATGAGCGATGATGATTGGGAGGATTTGGATGAGAGAGCTGCGAGTGCAATACGATTGTGCCTAGCCAAGAACGTTCTTACAAATATTCATGGAACATATTCAGCGAAAGAACTTTGGGAGAGGCTTGAAGAATTGTATCAAGCGAATAGCGTCTGCAACCGGTTCTACCTGAAGGAGCAGTTTCACATGCTGCAGATGACTGAAGGTACGAAAATTTCTGATCATTTGGGAGTGCTCAATGGAATTGTTTCAGAATTAGAGTCAATTGGAGTAAAGATTGATGAAGAAGACAAAGGTCTTAGACTCATCTGGTCCCTTCCACAGTCCTATGCGCACATGAAGCCAATCTTGATGCATGGGAGTTCAACCATATGTTTTGGAGACGTAGCGAACAAACTTATCTCTGAGGAACGAAGACTAAAAAGTGAAGGTAAATCTTATGATAACTTGGCTCTTTTGGTTGACAGGAAAAATGGGAACTTCAAAGGGAAAGTCACTTGTTGGGGATGTGGACAGTCTGGACACATCAGGAAGGATTGTAAAAATAAGAAGACAAGTGTGGCTAAGGGCTCCAAAGAGGGTGATCCGGCAATCGCCTCTCTTGAGTATGACGACTACAGCGATGCCCTCTAAAGGGGCATAAACATCTTCATGGCATGACCGCTAGTTGCCGTGAAAAGGATGTAGCTGATAGCGGGTCCACAATTGCGCACGGGCATTGGTTAAGAAGTGATGCAAGGTGTGTGGTGGACAAGGATGTCGATGGCTGAGCGAACTCCCTGGGGACCTAACGTGAGGAGTTGCACCACAATTTTCAGCAAGGTAAATTTCGACATGTGCCGGTGAAATCTTGGGATGGTTGTTTCCTAAGTGTTTATACCTAGTGGTGGGTATGTTTGATTCTTGGTGATGAGAATCGTAGCTGAGGACAAGTTTTGGGAATTCTCGCCATAAGGGAGGATTGTTGGAAATGGCTCGAATTACCAATGATTACCAAACACGATTTACCAATGCAGAGACTTCCTAGAGACGTGAGAGCGTTTGGAAGTATGAGATTATGATTGAGGGAGGTTTGAAGTCAAAGAAGAACCAGAGGAACAAATTCGGTGAATTACCGCTACGTAGGACCGTTACGTAGGACCGTTATGTAGGACCGCTACGTAGGACCGTTACGTAGGACCGCTACGTAGGCAAGTGCCTAGGGAGCGGTCCTACCTTGCACTGAACTCCAGAGAGTCTCGTTTGAATTACCGCGGCCCAGGCAAGTGCCTAGGGGGCGGGCCCAAGCAACGGTAACAAGCAGAAGACAACGAGAATGAAGCGCGTGGATCACGGTTTTCTGAGTGGTCAAGTTCAACACGGTTTAGGAAGCGGGTGGCCAACTGCAACTTGAATCGTAGTTAATCACAAGCACGCGTGGAATCAGGAAATATGCATAGAAGAGGAAATATGTTGCTTCTGGAAGTTCGAATAGGAAAAGGATTTCTACTTTGAAGAAGACTTGTCATAAATAGGAAATAGTATTTATGTGGAACAAGTAATTCTATTACGTATAGGAATAGGATTTCCTGTTAACTTAAACTCCCTGTAATACATATAAATAGACCATAATAACTAGGTTATTAGTGTGTGAAAAACACCTGAGAGTGGTGGAGCAAAATAGCAAATACTAGAGAGATCTCAAAGTGAGCATTGGGTGTAATTGGGTTTGGGGTATTAGTTAGAGAGAGATCCTGAGTGTGTGGTTGTAACAATTTACTACATATTAGAACTTTCTCTTGTCGTCCTGACAGCCGTGGTTTTTTCCCTGATTTGGGTTTCCACGTAAATTCTTGTGTTGTGTGCTTGGATTTGATTTACTTCTCTTCATCTATCTTTTCTTTGTGATTGTGTTTGTTTGTGTTCTATCCGGCAACGCTTCCGCGCATATAGTGAAAAAGGTTTGTTCGCTAACAATTGGTATCAGAGCCCCAGTTGCTTGATAGCGGTCTTAACAAACTTTATGGCAAAAATGGTGAGATTCGATATTGAGAAGTTCGACGGAAAGATGAACTTTGGCTTGTGGCAAGTTCAAGTCAAAGATATATTAATCCAAAACGGTTTACACAAGGCATTGAAGGGCAAGTCAACCCCTGTGAACCCTGAAGGCTCTGGAGATTCTAGTAAAGCAACGACTAGTACTAGTTCTGTGAAGCAAAAGATGAGCGATGATGATTGGGAGGATTTGGATGAGAGAGCTGCGAGTGCAATACGATTGTGCCTAGCCAAGAACGTTCTTACAAATATTCATGGAACATATTCAGCGAAAGAACTTTGGGAGAGGCTTGAAGAATTGTATCAAGCGAATAGCGTCTGCAACCGGTTCTACCTGAAGGAGCAGTTTCACATGCTGCAGATGACTGAAGGTACGAAAATTTCTGATCATTTGGGAGTGCTCAATGGAATTGTTTCAGAATTAGAGTCAATTGGAGTAAAGATTGATGAAGAAGACAAAGGTCTTAGACTCATCTGGTCCCTTCCACAGTCCTATGCGCACATGAAGCCAATCTTGATGCATGGGAGTTCAACCATATGTTTTGGAGACGTAGCGAACAAACTTATCTCTGAGGAACGAAGACTAAAAAGTGAAGGTAAATCTTATGATAACTTGGCTCTTTTGGTTGACAGGAAAAATGGGAACTTCAAAGGGAAAGTCACTTGTTGGGGATGTGGACAGTCTGGACACATCAGGAAGGATTGTAAAAATAAGAAGACAAGTGTGGCTAAGGGCTCCAAAGAGGGTGATCCGGCAATCGCCTCTCTTGAGTATGACGACTACAGCGATGCCCTCTAAAGGGGCATAAACATCTTCATGGCATGACCGCTAGTTGCCGTGAAAAGGATGTAGCTGATAGCGGGTCCACAATTGCGCACGGGCATTGGTTAGGAAGTGATGCAAGGTGTGTGGTGGACAAGGATGTCGATGGCTGAGCGAACTCCCTGGGGACCTAACGTGAGGAGTTGCACCACAATTTTCAGCAAGGTAAATTTCGACATGTGCCGGTGAAATCTTGGGATGGTTGTTTCCTAAGTGTTTATACCTAGTGGTGGGTATGTTTGATTCTTGGTGATGAGAATCGTAGCTGAGGACAAGTTTTGGGAATTCTCGCCATAAGGGAGGATTGTTGGAAATGGCTCGAATTACCAATGATTACCAAACACGATTTACCAATGCAGAGACTTCCTAGAGACGTGAGAGCGTTTGGAAGTATGAGATTATGATTGAGGGAGGTTTGAAGTCAAAGAAGAACCAGAGGAACAAATTCGGTGAATTACCGCTACGTAGGACCGTTACGTAGGACCGTTATGTAGGACCGCTACGTAGGACCGTTACGTAGGACCGCTACGTAGGCAAGTGCCTAGGGAGCGGTCCTACCTTGCACTGAACTCCAGAGAGTCTCGTTTGAATTACCGCGGCCCAGGCAAGTGCCTAGGGGGCGGGCCCAAGCAACGGTAACAAGCAGAAGACAACGAGAATGAAGCGCGTGGATCACGGTTTTCTGAGTGGTCAAGTTCAACACGGTTTAGGAAGCGGGTGGCCAACTGCAACTTGAATCGTAGTTAATCACAAGCACGCGTGGAATCAGGAAATATGCATAGAAGAGGAAATATGTTGCTTCTGGAAGTTCGAATAGGAAAAGGATTTCTACTTTGAAGAAGACTTGTCATAAATAGGAAATAGTATTTATGTAGAACAAGTAATTCTATTACGTATAGGAATAGGATTTCCTGTTAACTTAAACTCCCTGTAATACATATAAATAGACCATAATAACTAGGTTATTAGTGTGTGAAAAACACCTGAGAGTGGTGGAGCAAAATAGCAAATACTAGAGAGATCTCAAAGTGAGCATTGAGTGTAATTGGGTTTGGGGTATTAGTTAGAGAGAGATCCTGAGTGTGTGGTTGTAACAATTTACTACATATTAGAACTTTCTCTTGTCGTCCTGACAGCCGTGGTTTTTTCCCTGATTTGGGTTTCCACGTAAATTCTTGTGTTGTGTGCTTGGATTTGATTTACTTCTCTTCATCTATCTTTTCTTTGTGATTGTGTTTGTTTGTGTTCTATCCGGCAACGCTTCCGCGCGTATAGTGAAAAAGGTTTGTTCGCTAACAGACCACAGCTTGATGTGACATATAATGAACTTGTACCTTTTCAACATGGTTATTGAAAATGTGGGTGACCATAGTTTTTTATAATTTTAGTTGTCCTTACCATATAGTAAAATTTTAAGGCTGTTAACTTCATTACACTAGTAAAACTTTTAAAATTTTCAAAAGAAATTTATGATGTTTAATAAAGTCCATACATGTGATGAATTTTTTAATCTTTCACTTCACCCCTACCCTCAGTTTAGAGTTGCATCATTTTTAAGCTGAATGACATGATAAGGTTGGTCCAGTGGTATGCCTCTCATATCTACATTATGAAGCTATGGATTCCAGTTATCTTCTCTACCCAAATCCCGAATTATTATAATATTTATAATTAAAAAAATTTACACTCAATCGGGTTTGAGAGTCGGGTGTTGATCAAGCTTTAACGTTATTTTGTTAGGTCATGTTACCTTTATTTTATTTTATTTTATTTTTTATTTTTTATTTTTATCTTTATTTTTTTTTATGTTGTTTATTGGGTTTAGCTAGTATTTTAGAAATTTAATAATATACGGTAGTTACAAGACTATTGAACTTTTGATGGAAGTTTTCTCAAACACAATAATCCAATTTAGTCTTCAAGATTCCATTAAATTTCCATCAGATTCTTGTGCAAATGCTGACAAAAATGTTTGCAATTCACATTAAAATTTGAGTAGCTATGTCTGTATTATTAGAGCATCTATTGAAAATAGCTGTTAAGGAATCTTTTAAGTTGACAATTTTATAATATAACAAATGAGAGAAATACAGACATGACAAAATTGAATCGTTTGTCTTAACAAAAGACAAACGATAATTAACAAAGAAAATGATAATTAACAAAGTTTTTAATGGTCCCTCTAATTTTTTTTAACAAAGTTTTGGAATTGATCAAAAGCCTTGGAAAAATTAATAAAACATAATACATACACACGGAGGCAGATGTACAAGAGGGCTGCCCGGGCTCTAGAAAAAAAAAATATATGTATAAAGAGATAATTACATAAAATACCCCTAAGTTTTGATAATATTATAAAAATATGATATTTTGTCTAAATTTAAATATAAATATTTTGTTGTTCAAAGTTTTTAAAAATACATATAACATTATGGCTTCTAACATTATAGAATTAAGCCTTTTTTCAACTTTAAATAAAAAAAGTTTCTTTAACTACATGTTTAAATAATTGTTTATACATAAATTTTACAATGTATTTCATATTTTTGAGTGGTACATTATTGAATCGATGTCATCTTATTATTAAAAAAATAAAATAAAAAAATTACTTTCATAAAAAATTATATAAAAAGTTTTATATTCTTAACCAATGTCTTGCATACCTTATAATATCAAAAATTATTATTAGATCATCTAGTGAAAACAAGTTGTTAAGGAATCTTTTAAGTTGACAATTTTATAATAAAACAAATGAGAGAAACACAATTATAATATAAACAATTTTATAATTATTATTGTATGACGAAATACAAAGGGACATATAACATATTCTACAAATTTTCAATTTTCAAAATTCATATATTATATATAACAAAAGTCAATCATAGAGAACTAAATTTATTAATGTTAGATAATTAACAAAGTTTTTCATGATCCCTCTAATTTTTTTTTTTTTAACTTATCACAATTCACAGTTTCCAAGTTTGGGAATTGATCAAAAGCCTTCGAAAAATTAATAAAACATAATACATACACACATACGGGCATATATACTATCATTGAACACCTTAGAAATATCAGTATTTTTTTTTATAAAAAAAAAAAAATGCAGTTAAACCTCTATAAATAAATACCCTTGGGACCATGAAAATTTATTAATTAATCAAGATATTATTTAATCGATAAATTAATTAATAAAAATTAATTTATCTAGGTTTTCTTTATAAAGAAGATGAAGTTGAAGAAGATAGCTCCGTAGTGGAGCCTGTCTTGTGCAAAGATGCACTCAAAGCAGCAATCACATTGCATAATTTTCTCTTGCAATACGAGAACACTACACCAGAGCTTCTAATTGAGGTCCAAGGAGACATCAATTTCAAGAGGAAACAAGTAACATTGGAGTCATATTTTACAAATGCCTCATAATTGAGTCATGTATATATATAATTTTGATTTATAAGGAGGTTATTAATTTATTTATCAAGTGCGACCTATGTGTGTGTGTGTGTGTGTGTGTTTTTTTTTTTTTTAAACGTATTATCTTATAAATTTAGCGAATTATTAATTTACCACATTGGTCCCAAGTCGGGACCGTCCAAAAATATTATTTAATCAAGGTTATTAATTTATCGAAGTTATACTGTATTGCAATAATTCGGGGATTTTTGAAAAAATGAGAGAAACTCGAACCCACAACCTCGTAGTGTAGGTGTGAGGGGCATACTACCGAACCAACCATATTATATCTTCTTTAATTTTTGGATTTTCTCTCTATTCTTTCTATTTTTAATTTATTTCCATAATTTTTATTTATCTGTCTTCTCTCTTATAGAAAATATTATTAAAAAAGAAAGATCGGAGAGAAGTCGTTGGACGGAGTTGAAGCCTTTGCTCAGACTCGATCATCTAATGAAATCCCAAAACTTTATATACTCGTAATATATATATATATACATACACGGTGATGTTCACCTTAGTAAGCACTGATATCGGTACATGTGAGCCGTTGGATTTGACTATTTTGACTTTTTTAACATTAACTTATGCTTATTCCGGTAAAGTTTCCTCGTTGCTTCTCTTGAATAGCTCTCCAGAGTTTCAATGCACAAACAAGACTCAAAAAACTGATGATGTATCCATGGAAACAGATTCCTCAAGTAAGAAAATGAAATCAAAATCTAACTTGTGAACTCTTTATAGAGAGTTTGATTCAGGATTTCACCAAAAATCTCATTAGATGATTGTCCAAATGGTGACAAACAAACAAGTTTGCTTTGCATTTCAAAGGTTGCATAGACATTGAAATTTGAGTAGCCATGTCTGCATTATCATAGCATCTAAATATTGGAGCAGGCTATTAAGAATCCTATCCTGAAAATTTTATAATAGAAACAAATTAAAGATAATTAGAGACACTAATCAAGAGATATTAATAAATGATATGGGATTGATTGATGAGTAGCATAATATTTGGCCGAATAAAAAAAAAAAAAATTATAGTAAAGAACAATAATAACAAATGAAATAAAAACAGACTAGACAAATTGAATGGTTTGTCTTATCATTACGTGGCCAAATACAAAGGAATATGTAAGCATATTTGGATACGAGGTTGCAAGTTCGAGGCCTCCACCTCCCCCCAAAAAACCTGTATTTATGTAATATAGTAATAATTCAAAAATATATATATAGGTTTTAGTTGTTAAGAACTATTTTATGTTCACAACATTCAAACTTTTGGTAAAATTTAGTGAATTTAAATGAGATTTTTTTTATATATGAATATTAAGAAAAATTAGATATGCTTCAGGAATTTTTTCTAAAAAATAAAATAAAATAAAAAAATTGGATACAGTAATTATCATTTTTTTTTTCTTCCTATTTTATTCATGTTTTTGCTTAAAAAGTATATTTCTTCACAAACGAACTTTGTTAATGTTATTTCCTTAATTATTAATTTTTAAATGCATTTATTCTTGTACAATCAGCAACTTATAAGGTTTGTGCGCATCACCTTTTAACAGAGCTGATATTGTACCTCCTTTCCACATAAATGGTGAAGGGTTCAAACCCTACAGTAAGTATTTTATAAGCATGTGTAGGGAATTTTCTTCCCTGGTTAAGGGAGTAGTTATCTCCCGTTTTGGAAGTAGATATCCGAACCACACCTGTATTGTTTGATCTCAACAGGTCTCAGTAATTCTATTATAATAGTTTTTGTAATACTTATATACTTTACAAGCCTCATAAATTTTTAATTTCTCAAGCCCACCCACCATAACTCATCATTTACATTCACAAAAATCGCATTAAACTACAAGAATGAATTGAACATGCAACTTCATTCACAAGTTAGCATTAACTATACACATCAATGTGATGTGACAAACTCACAAAACTCCACAAAATCTATGAATATATCCAACAAACAAGTGTGACAAATCACAAGTCCAATGTAATTCTGTAAAATGTGATGAAAGAAAATTCATCTTACTCTGGCCATTGTTCTGAAATTTATACCCCCTATAAGCAACTGAATACAGCCAGAAGACTAAAAATCTGCAGCAATATTATTTCGGAACTTCGCACACAAATCGACTATGGGTGGTACAATCAAAAGAACATAAATGGTGTAAACAAAAGAGCTTAACAACCAAAATGTCTGATATTATTGAATATTAACTGTTTCATAAGAATACATAGATGTACCTCAGTTCTTGAAACAGCAACAAATACTAAAACATATCATCTGAATTCTGCTCTTATATATTTACTTATAAACAAGAAATACTACCCTATATATATGGGGAGGGAGGGAGGGAGGGAGGGACAAGGACAATTGCAGCAACTTCATGGCCCTGTATCTATCAATATGCTTGCAGGCTTGCAGCTGCTGTCATGCAAAGGCGTTGCTTAATCCTCTAGTGCAGAATTGAAGTTCAACATCAGCACAGGAAAAAAATAAATTAAAATATCAACTGTTAAAAGAATCTAGAATTATGTATATCTTATCCAATTCAAAATTATCAATATTTGAGGAACTTTTAGACTGAGTGCAGATCAAAAACAATTGATCGTCACCTTTTAAAGATAATCCAGTGTATCAGCTGACTGATTAAGAGGCACAGAAGAAATCCATAGCAATTACAATCAAGGTTTAAGAATACAAATACAGATGTATTCAAGGAGAAAAAACTAGCAACTTTTTGTGAGAAAATGATAAAATTTGCTGGGTAAAAACAGATATATAAATAAAGAACAATCTGCATAGGACTGAAAAGCACTAACCTATAATCACAAAAAAGTAACTCCAATAGTTGCCGGAAAGACTGACAAAGCACAGTCATACAACCCAAAAAACCAAGATAAAAGAGAGAACAGCTTTACCGCTTTATTGTCCAGACAGCACAATGTGTAGAGAATGTGTTGCAAAAGCTTGTATGCCTCCTTATCCATGCATCAACTCAATCAATTAGTTCAATGATGTGTTGATGAAGACAGCAATCCCTGCTGTCCATTTTGAAGGCAAAATTAAAAAATTAAGAATATTACCAACAAAGAAAAACAAGCAAAGGTCCAACCAAAGCATGTTATTTTGACTTATGAGTGAGCTTCTAACTCTCTCACTTATTGACAACAATTACTAAGATTCAACTGAAACAACAAAAGACTCAATTATGCAACCTACAACGAAACATATAAATGATTACATAGTAGTTTCAAAGCAAAAGACTAACATACGAAGCTTCCTGTAAGTGCCAAAATGAAGACAAGATATATTACATACCTGCAGATGCGGATCAATTTTTTAGAAGGGAAAGCTGGCAGGTTTAGTTAGAATGAAAGCTCAAGAATGGCAATTCCACAAATATGCAGGGTATACTTCCAAAAAAAACAATTTCTGTTCCATTATAAGCTAAAGAATGGCAATTCCACAATAGAAAGTGTTACACCAAGTACAATTTTCAGGATACGCCAAGCACGTATTGATATCTTTTTCTCCTTTATCTAAAGGATGAAAACAATATCTACTCATCACAGGAGAAAGAAAAAAAACAGAATGTAGGGAAATAACACTTTTTAGCTCTAAAGATCAGGATTCAGAACTATCTTCCATGTCCAACAGTGGTGTGCAGTTTCAATATTTTCCAAAAAATTACATCAACTTCAAGAGTTAATGAGCAGGTATCTTAAGATTAGAAAAATAATCATATTATAAGGTATTTCATTTTCAAGTGGAACACTTGTCCTTGAAAGGGGAAAGTGCCTCTTCAATCTTAAAAGATTTGAATTTGAACAGTTTAGACATTAAAGCAACAGATGAAAATAGATTTAGCTTACAAACTAACTGCAAAAGAGAAAACAGAACTTATCCTTTAAACCTTGATAATAACTTTTCAAACAAAGACCTAGTTTATGCTTTTATAAGAAATTTCCGTCCACCAGATCTTGTTATAAGCTCAATATATTAAGCTGCAATTCAACTTTAGTCTCACTACAATTTCTGCAGGAACTCCCCCACCCACAAAAAAAAAAAAAATGGAAGAATGGAAAAGAAAATGCAAATATTGCAAATAGTTGGTAACTAGACTGCTTTTTAAGTCATATAATTATGCAAAGACAACCACAATCCCAACTTTAATTCATAAGGCATACACCAGCTACGAGCGAAGACTGTACCACTCATGTAGAAATTAGCCTGAATATGTACCAATCAACACTTCACTTTATTACCTTGAGGAGCCATGTTTAAAGTTGCTTGCAACTCATTCCTATCTCTACTTGCACTAGAATGTTTGCAGTAAACTACCCTCATGTAAGCCACCTCCATGCATTTATAGGCCAAAGCAGCAGCAGCAGCCATTTCTTGACGTCTTTCATACTCATGAGCGCAAAATCTGTAAGTTAAGAAATTCTTCATAATCCAGAGACTCAGGTATTTAAAGAAAGAATTCCTCCTAAAACAAATTATAATTTCTTTGCACCAAAATATGATTTCAAGGATATTGCAGGAGAACTGATTATAACAGGAACAAAAGTGGTAAAACTTTGCTCAAAATATATACAAAATCAATGAAATGACAAAAATATTTATATACAACTCAAAACTATACGGTAGCACATGTTTTATTTTCATCAGAAACAGTATATCAATAGCATGGCTAATTTATAGCAGAATAAACAAAAATTATCAGCAATATAGCAAAAGAAACAATGATGATTTTTCTTAAAACTTCAAATTCTTAACTTACTCGAAAAGTTTAGCTGTAGTGCTATAAACTTGTATTTGTGTCATCTCCCCATGTCTGCCACCCTCACCACTGCAAGTTTCTAAAAGCGAAGCTCCATGAAGAAACTTTAAGGCAGCTTGGAAGTAGGCCTCTTTGCTTTCAAAATCAAACCCAGAGTTCTAGAAAATAATAATAAAACAGAGTAATGAGTTATAAACAGCACTACTGATCACCTTATCACCAACCCAGTGTGTGTGTGTATTGAATCAACAGCATATCATTCCCAGAAACAAATGTGAAAATTATATCAAAATTAAACCTTAAGGCGATCCGCATAGTCTCTGAGCTTTTGGGCTTCTTTCAGGGCATTAGTAGCATTATGGCTAAAGGGTTTCATACTTCTCGGACTTGAAGCATTGAGATCTTTGACCTCATGCAGATCAAGTGTGTGATGTCCCAAACT
Source organism: Acer campestre (assembly GCA_954870605.1). NCBI lineage: Eukaryota > Viridiplantae > Streptophyta > Magnoliopsida > Sapindales > Sapindaceae > Acer > Acer campestre. The sequence goes on from OX940811.1 coordinate 3,497,927, forward strand.
GTGGCATGCTCCATTCTTGTTGCCCACATTTCCAGGATATCTTGATGCTTTTAATACATCATCAGATTTGCAAGAATCACCAATCGGAAGTTCATCAAACACATTTCCTTCTTTAGAACCTGGTACTGACAGTGCATGCTGTGTTTTTTGTCCGTCTTCACTTACACAATGCGAGACCGATTCTATTTGTAACTGATTAGCCTTTATCACACCCTCAAAATCCTGAATCAGTTTTTGCTGGGAGGCAACTTTCCTAGTTGTCCTACCGCACAATTTAACATTTGAGTCATCATGTTCTTTAGGTATAAACTGCTTTTCAGTCCTACAATCATTTAACAATCGTCCTCCAAAATCCCCCTTGCTAATAAGATGCTTGTCATCTTGATAACATTTAGACTTAGCTCTATCTGGTGAATTCTTCTCACTCATTATTTCACTACAGAGTGCATGATGGTCAAAGTCAACCTCTGACTCATACTTCAGCCTCTTCTTTAAATACAAGTCTCCATTCTCACTCGATCCGTCAGAAACCTTCATCTTATCTCCATTAACTTCTCCATCCCAACATTTTTTAGGATTGCCATTTACAGGAAGGAAATCGATTCCACCGTCATTTTTCCTTATGTTATCTGCTCCTGATGTAAGCTTGTCTGTATAGAAGCTTCTAAATGAAGATGAAGAAACTGAGTCTACAGGAGAGCCTTTCACTTCTTTGAAGTTTGCTCCATTTTTACAAGAACCTGAAACCTTTGAAGAGCTTGAAATCGCAGCCACTGAAACTTCTCCACATCCAAAATCCCTTCTCATTGAATCTACACCATCCGAAGTTCGTTGAGATACAACTTTTTTTCTGAATTTCTGGAGTTGCTGGTCCTTATCAACACTTCTGACATCTCTTATAACATCGATTGGATGAACTTTGCAGCCAGACAAAACAGGTGCTACCCTACCATTTTTGTTAAATTTACTATCAGCACCATTATTTACACTGGAGTTCTTCCCATCAGTTTTTTTAATCCTGAATTTATTCACCCTCCTAAATCCGCTCTCACCACTTTCCTCTTTGGCATATTCCTTGCAATCATGCCCATTCTGATTGTCCTGCCACTTCCTTTTCTTCGCAGAAGTATCTCTTTTATCTTGCACTCTCATATCCAAGGACCCACGATTCAATGAGACCTGAGGTTGGTCTCCCGATTCCTTTATACGAAGTAGTATTCTATCCTTTGTATCACATTTCACTTCCTCAGAATAAGAGAGTTCATATTTCAGCATATTCTTCCCACTTGCCTTAGTTTGCAAACCAGCACTTGGCTTGAGGCCCATTCTCCCAAGTTCTACATCAGAATTCCTATGTTTGTCAGCAACATCCACATCTTCTATCTTGGCTTTTTTAGAAGTTCCATATCCATGTTGATCAGCATGCCTCTTGTTTTTCATCTTTAATTTGTTGGCATCACCTGCAGATACAGTACGAAAGAAGTAAACTAAATATGCACCATCATATTAGTAGCCCAACGGCCACTAAAATATCAGTCCAAAACAAGTTACATACCTCCATTCATATGCTTTTCTTTCTGTATAGTTATGTGCTTTTCCATATCCAAGTTACATGGCTTATTAATATGAAAAGAATTAGATTTCTTCACAAGATTTGATCCTGTTGGAGGCTGATTCATGTCGTTTGAGCTTCTACTTTTCATGGAACCATGAAGGTAAGTCTGTGTAGACTTTGATGTCTGAATTAGGGCACCATTGCCACCTGATTTAGGTTTCTCCTTCAAACTATGTTTTTCCTTTCCTCCAATTGACACAGCAGGAAAATTAAGACTCTGATGATTCTGGTCAAGATGTAGTCCATGAGTTGAAGTTATGACTGATGCAGTTCCATTGGCATAATATTGCACGCTATTTTGACCTTCAGGAACGGGAAGTTTGCACAAAGCATGGATAGCTTTTGTTGTCTCCTCTTCACTGATGCCACAATGGTTCAATCCAGGCCTAAATAACAATTTCAGAAGCACAAAATCAGACAGAGATGTTGGTATGTAGTCACACACACACATATAGGCATGTCCATATGTCAGTGCATCTATATACATTTAATCGCAAAAACACAAAGCACATAGTCTTTAGAGAGTACATGTACATATATATGCACTGAATTACTTATGTAATGAAAATCAATATGTGAATTCAGCTGAATTACTTAAAGCCATAAATTAATTCAATTGGCTGGAATAAAAAATGTTACAGAACAAAACTTGCAGCCAGTTTTGCATGCTGCATGACCAACTGTCAGGGAGTTCCTCATCTGTTGTACCAAACGGTAGCAACCGCCATGTCTGGCAACTGTCACAACAAACCCAATTGTCTTGAGGACCCGTTGCTGCTGGAACCATCTCAAAAGCATGTCCTCCGTCCATAGTACAAGGACCCAAACGTGGGACATCTTTGATAGAAGTTTCAGGAATTGCCCGATCATCAACTTTTTTACCACCAAATTTTTCCTTTGATTTATCTAATAATGCATTCTGTTTAAGTTTAACCCCGAACTTATGTAAACTAGAAAACTTTGTCTTATCACTAGATGGTCTCTCCAATGAATCATTTTTCTGTTCCAACTTGGAATCCAAAGATTCTCCATGAAAATCTCTAGCCTCATTAACATCTTTATGCGATTTCAACTTAAGCATCTTACTTTTACACGTAGAAGCATCACGACTAGCACTACTCATTGTACCTTTTGGCACCAAATCTGTACCATCCATCAAGCTTTCCTTTATTGAAACAGCAACAACCTTTCCCTTAGTCTGATTACCCTTTGACTTCTTACCTTTAGAAGATAGCTTTGTTCTCCCATTGCACTTATTAGTTTCATCCTCTACATGAATTAAGGATTTCTTTCCAACTTACTGTTCTGAACGAGCTACTACATCTTCCTTACATTGGGAACCATCAGAATGAGATTTTGAAGGCACAGATGCTTTTAGTTTTAAAACATCATTTTGGGGGTTTATCCATTTCTGTTCCTGAAACTTTTCCATTAAGTTACTCTTACCATTTCCCTTCTGACTCTTGCCATTTTCCTTGCCAGACATTGACTCTAATAATTCTTCTGTTGGCAAGTTGGATGAAACTAAATCGTCTCTATTCCAATTCTTATCAGCCTCCCTGGAGACTTCAGATGCCCTACCTGTGCCTTTCAAGGAATCAAATGTGCATAATGAGTTTGGCAGAGGTGCACATCTCAAGTCATTAGAATAAATCTTCTTGCATCCTGAGGTTTCATTTTCAATTGTTTTCTTCACAAGAAAAGTCGCGCCACTCTCAAACTTCATATCTCCCCCATGCTTTAATTCTACTAGCCTGTCACTCTTTTCCACTAATTTTGCTTTCTCCTTCTTTAACAGTTTCCCATTGCCCATGCTGGCAACTGACTCTTCTGCAAGCATGGCCGGATGCTCTTGCCTGCCCTTGAGGGAAGACACAAGTTCACAGGATCTACAAAGCCTTTCCTTTCTCATCAAGCAGAACAGACTGTCATGAAGTGGTGATATCAGCACATCCCCAGGGACCGGGAAGGAAGTCATAGCCTGTTAAAAACATAAACACCACCAGGACCCACTAAGTTCAACTAGCAAGAACCAAATAAAGAATTTAGCTACTATACAGGACCTGTATATAATATACAAAAACACAGAACAACCCACTACCTGAAGAATGCTTGTCGTAGATTCATCAGCAGACCCCTGAGATAAAGGTTTTATTAGTCTACTTTCCTCGGCACTTTCCTGTGACGAAGATGGAGAGTTGTCAAGCCCAAGTCCACTGTAAATTGCTGCATTTTTTTCAGCCAATTTATCAGAACTCATTTTTATTCGAAGTCTCAGTGTTCTTTGGTCAGCAGGATGGCCCATTTTGTTCAAACTTTTATCCTTCATGATAAACTTCTTAGCAACTTCAGCAGAAGAGGCATGCAAATCGTGGCTCGCAGAAACACCCCCAGAGGGCACACCTGAATTCTGCAACGGGTGGTCACTGCAGGAAGTAGTAGTAACAAGTCTCACAGAAGGGGGGCCGTTTAAGGTAGGCTACCCTGTATGGTAACATAATCCAAAGTGCCGAAGCAAACATTTTAAAAATATTTATTGGAGAAAAAAAAAAAAAGAACGAGTATATTCCTGATAAAAATTGAGTAAAGTGAAAAAGTCCCAAACAACAAATTTTCAGCAGTATATATACATGTTTCGTAGCAAATGCCCAAAAGAAAGACTTGAATTTTTCTAGATACCTCTGTGGATAACTTATTAAGAGATTTTGTTGCAGTGGAGTCTCTCTGTGGACTCTTTGGACATAACCTTTCATAGGTAGGTAAAAATGAGCCATACCCACCAAATTTTGCCCCTGACAAAAACAATAAGTCTAGTACCATCAAATTCTGTATACAAGAACGTGTTTACTCTGCTCTTTGTTACAAAAATACTTCCGTCATGGGCCACTTACCCAAATTCTCCGCAGAAACCTCGCCTTCAAAATCTTTTAGATGATGGCCCAAAACATTTTGAATTTTCTCATCCTTCCAAGAAATAGATATTAAGAATTTAGTAGTGCATTACATATATTATACAAGAAACACTACATAAACTAAAAGTTTATTATCGACTATAACCAGCTTGAGGCACAACAGGTCATGAGCAAATCAAATGACATCAAGAAGGAAGCCCAGTTAAAGATGATAATTCAATTCAATTATTTACCGCCTTCTTACCCCTAATTTTCTTGGGAACAAGAATTGGGTACATTATTGCTGGGCTGTGCCAGAGGTTAAGTGACTTTCAAAATTCTAGCTTAAGAACCATGAGAATTTCTAAAAGACAAATGATTCTGGCCGAATATCTTCAATCAGACATTTGTAGTTGCTGCATTCTCAGTTAATCAACAATGTCCACTTTATGAAGTTTTCTTGTTTTTGTTTTAAAAAAATCATTAGAAGTACTAGTTCAACCCATTAGAAAATAATGCTAGCACATTATTAAGTAAATACACATTCAATAAGGTAATTCCAAGCTATTTCTATCATCCTCCACTATAATACTGAGAAAACCAAGCAAAACGATACTGGTAGGATATGTAAACCAATCCAGCTTTTGTATTCTCAATTTCCAAAGAACATAAATCGATAAACAAAAAACTTCTAGCATTTTCTTTGATTTTCTTTCTCGTTTCTTCATCAACAAACAACCAATTAGTTTTCAAGGCTAGATTCAATCAATGTACACAGTATTCACTACAGCACAATCATTCAACCAACATAGATCACTGTAGAACTAAAATCAACAGCCTCAAACCAGTACATTGCACCAAAACATCACATAATTATCTCGATCACGTTTAAGTCTTAATTAAATTCCAAGACTAATCACAATTCCTGAAAATTCAAACTTCAAATATGTATCAAAGTATCAAACTTGAATGAACATCAGCATTGTTCCAGTGAAACAAAACAAATAACTTCATTCAGACAGCAACACTAATAAAACCCTTACAATGTAGGAGAGATCAGTGTCAGGGTCAATGTTGTAATCAACATTCTTGTAACAATGAGCTTCTCCTTGAGAATTCTCTTCCATCTTCAAACCCCAACAATGAATAATATTCATAACCCTAAACCAACCTCACATTCTACACTTATCACAAACCACAAAACCTTAATCCCCCACCTTCCCTAAAATCCAACATCACCAAAATTTGAAACCCAATAAAAAAAATTAAAAATTAAAGGGAAAAAAAAAAAACCCACAAAAGTACTCAAAAAACCCACCAAAACCCACGAACAAAACCACCCAAAAACGACTCTAGTTTGGTCAAATCGAAAACCTCAATTGAAACATTAACAGTGACCCAAAACAAAAAAAACAAAAAAAAAAAAAAAAAAAAAAAAAAAAAAAAAAAAAAAAAAAAAAAAAACTGACACGGATTCTTTAGTATTTTATTTCTTCTTTAAACTCACGATCGGTGGGTTTTGATTATGATGATCAGACAGCGGAAATTAAACAACCAAACGGTGTCTATCGACTGTCTTGGCTGTGTGCTTCGCGACAAAGAGTTCGAATTTTTTCCAATTTCTCTCTGGGTTTTTCTCTATTTTTATTTGTTTAAAAACATAGAGAAAGCCTAAGGAGCTGTGTTTTTATATTTACTTAAGGAAGACAGAGAAATAGAGAATCCAAAAAAGAAATGAATCTCGTTCGCCGTGAAAACGTGATTTTTCGGCTCATCAGGTGGTTTGGTTGGGTCTGTTGGTGGCGCGTGAGTTGGAAGTTTCTCCACGACACGACATCGTTTCCACTTCAGTTGTAAACTTGTACAGTAGAACCCTTTAAATTAATATTCTTAGGACCTACCCTTGAATATTAATTTAAAGGGGTTATTAATTTGAAGGATTTTATATCGTAAAGTGTTATTTTATCTTAGAAAATGTGTAGAAGTCGTTTTCTTGTTTAAGGAAGGTTCTTTTTCAGATCTCTAGCTTGTTTAGTCAGTTTTCTTCTTCAGAGAAATTTCCTTTTTATTTTTTTATTTTTTATTTTTATTTTTTAAGGAATATTTGTTTAGGAAAGATTTATTAAGAAAATTTTCAATTCTTTTTGAGAATGTGATTACTTAGAGACTAAGCATACTCACCCTATAAATAATAAGGCTTATTCTTTGGTTGTATATCACAAGAAAGATATCAAGATATACCTAAAAATTTTATTCCTAACAGCTCCCAAAAATTCTTTATTTTCTATCTTCTTTGCTATAACAAGAGAACGATTCAAAAGATGAAGGATGAAGTCAAAAATATCAAACATGGTGGCCTTGTGCAAACTTACATCTTGAAATACTTTTCTAGTTCTTGATTATTATGTAATATATTTTTATACTCTTATGGAATTATTAATTTATGCAATAGTCGGGACCGAAATTTTACACTGGGTTTCAAAAATAAATTATTAATTATTACGATAGAGGGGTTTATTAATTTTTTACACTGGCCCGAGTCGGGACTAGGATTTTTTATTAATTTAGATAGGATATTAATTTATAGGAGATTAATTTACAGGAGATTAATTTATAGGGGTTCTACTGTAATATGAAGTTTTTTTTTTTTTTTTTTTTTTTTTTTTTTTTTTTTTTTTTTTTTTTTTTTTTTTGTTTTGTTACTTGTTATACTTAAATTGTTAGGTTTTGGTAATATAAAAAATATATTAGTTAGATGAGTAATTTTTAGTCATTGGATTTTAATCTAAAACTAAAAATAAAAAATAAAAAATAAAAAATAAAATAAAATAAAAAAAATTGTGTGACAATGAAATTATCTGTATACAATACATATATGATTTCGTTTTTATCATGTACATGTAGTGATTGAGAGTTGAGATCATTCAATTCAGACGAAATCTTTATTTTTTTTTATGTTGTTTATTGGGTTTAGCTAGTATTTTAGAAATTTAATAATATACGGTAGTTACAAGACTACAAATTTATCGTTTTTATTTCCCGTTTATTTGAATCATTAAATTAAAATCTAATAACTATTAAATAAACCTATATATTTACCGATCAAATCGAGAAATAGTCTAAATATTTTTTTTTATTAATATATACATATTTATCGATGTTATTATTATTATTATTATTATTCGAGTTCGGTTCTACCTTAAACTCAATCATCCGGGTTTACTGGTCAGGAACGGGACGTAATTTTGAGAGATAGGCAAGGTCCAGACTCAGGTCCGGCCCAATTGACACCTCTACAGTAGATGAACTAGTTTGAATGATTAGATGCCGTTTGTGAGTGATGAAAAAGTCGTTAAACCAAAATCTCCTTTTTGCCCTCCCCTCCATGCTTCTTTCCCGCCAAAACAAACTGTATTTTCACACCAAAACTGGTTTCATAGAGCAGCTTCAGAGATGTAATAATGTCATTTCAATGACATCAACACACGCGAGTGTAATGAAATCTGGGTTCTTGAATGACAATTTTACCGCAAATCATCTCATGAATTGCTATGTAAGACTTCAAGATACCCTTAATGCACATCAGTTGTTCGATGAGATGCTTGAACCAAATGTCGTCTCGTATACTTCGCTCATGGCCGGTTATGTCAACATGGGTCAGCCTAAAATCGCTTTGTGTCTTTTCCAGAAGATGAATGGAAGCTTGGTTTCACCTAACGAGTTTACGTTTGCTACAGTGATTAATGCATGTTCGATACTTGCAGACCTCAGAACAGGCAGAAAGATTCATGCCTATGTTGAGGTTTCCGGATTGTGCGATAACCTTGTGGTTTGTTCTTCTCTTGTTGACATGTATGGGAAATGCAATGATGTGGATAGAGCTAGGCGGGTTTTTGATTCGATGGGTTATAGGAATGTTGTTTCTTGGACTTCGATGATTGTAGCTTATGCACAGAATGCTCAAGGCGATGAAGCATTGAATATCTTTAGAGAATTCAATTATTTGTTTGGGGACCGTCCAAATCAGTTTATGTTGGCTAGTGTGATTAATGTGATATGTGCCTATCAGCCAAAGCCATACACGTGTGCATAGGTAGATATTGGCATGTGCAGATTGAGTAGAAGACTTGGTCAAGAAGTGGATTCTCAGACGTGTTAGAGTTTGTTAATTGTTAGCTTTGTTGTGTGAGTGGAATTGTTAGTTTTGTTGTGTGAGTGGAACCATAGGGAGCTGATATTCAGCAGTAGTGGGTTCCCCTTTTATTGGCATGAATTCCTTGTTATTTGGCATTATTTATTATTAGTTATTTGGCTATTTGTATCAGGCTATATATAGCCTTGTTTCAATTCAGTAAAGCAGCGATTATTAAACACAAATCTTCTCTCCTTGAGCTTCTTCTTCTCTTCCTGACTTATTTCTCTTCTTTCACAAATTACTCGTATCAGTGGTATCAGAGCCTTACATCCATGGAGACTCGCGCAAAATCAAATACAGAGTTTCGCAGCAAAATTCATGACATACTTACCAGCCACGAAACCAGATTCGACGAAATTTTTACCAACAACGAAACTCGATTCGAACAAATCGAGACTCGATTCGAACAAGTCCTAAAGGAACTACAGGCGCTGCGCCTTCACCAAAGCCAACATCATCACCCTCCTCCGCAAGGCCACACTAACATTGGCCAGATTCGACCCAATACTGAGCATGAGATCAATCCGTTTGATACCGGGGAAGCATCTCACAGCCTCGCAGCTCAACACGTTTCCAACAGTCGACACCACACCAACACCAACTATAGCAACAGTACCAACGACCGCACCAATCGTCACCTTAAGTTGTCTTTCCCGAAATTTAATGGCAAGGATCCTACGGGATGGGTATACAAAGCGGAGCAATATTTTGAATTCCAGAATATTGCACCTGAGCAACAAGTACAACTTGCATCATTCCACTTGGAGGAAATCGCCTTACAGTGGCACCGATGGTTCACCAAAAACCGAGGACCAATCACGTGGAACGAGTTCACAAAGGCCATTCTAAGCCGCTTCGGACCCACCGATTATGAAGACCCCTCCGAAGCCTTAACCCGCCTCAAACAGACCACAACCGTGGCAGCTTACCAAGAGGCTTTCGAAAGACTATCCCACCGAGTTGACGACCTTCCAGAGATTTTTCTAATAGGTTGTTTTATTGCAGGTCTTCGCGATGAAATTCGCTTGGACGTAAAACTTAAGCAACCAAAGACATTAGCGAATACAATTGGGGTAGCGCGGCTCGTTGAGGAACGAAACATGTTACAACGAAGATCAGGTCCTCAATATCGCCTCCAACCAGCTTCTATGGCACCACGAACATCACCAAACCCGACGACCGGAGTATTAGGTCCCCCACCAAATCTGCGCGTCAACCATAGCTCAACCAATTCTCCAGCCACATTCCGTCGAATCACCAACCAAGAAGCACGAGAACGCCGAGAGAAAGGGCTGTGCTATTATTGTGATGAGAAGTTCACTCCGGGCCATCGTTGCGAACGACCACAATTATTTATGATAGAAGATACACCTCCATTGAGTGCAGACGAATACGATGACATTCACCAAGAAACTGAGATTCTAGAAGTGATGCCTGAGATTTCTTTCCATGCTATCGCAGGTACTGACCATCCACAAACAATTCGTGTCCTTGGCAAGCTGAAAAACAAAAATGTGACAGTTTTAATAGACGGCGGCAGCACGCACAACTTCATCGATCAGGCCATTGTCTCCAAGTTTGGGTTGCCTGTACAACGAGATAAGAAATTCCAAGTCATGGTCGCCAACAGAGAAAAGATAGATTGTGCCGGGCAGTGCCAGTCTCTCACCCTCACAATTCAAGGTCATTCCGTCACAGCAGATTATTACGTTCTCCCAGTTGCGGCATGTCAATTGGTATTGGGAGTTCAGTGGCTTGAAACTCTCGGACCCATCGAGACAGACTACAAGCAGCTAACTATGGCCTTTAAAATTGGTGGAGTCGCCCACACCTTCCAAGGATTGGGACGTGCAAGCATTGAGGCCTTAACAGACAAAGAGTTTAATGGCTTGCAAGGTACTGGACTATTTTTTCAAATAATTCCTTCCAATTATAGTCACCAAACAATTTCTTATCCACCTGATATGACACGCCTACTAGCCAAATTTTCCCATGTCTTTGCTCTACCCACCAACTTGCCTCCTAAGCGGTCCCACGACCATCAAATTCCATTACAACCAAATACAGAACCTGTGAGTGTTCGACCGTACCGATACCCTTATTACCAAAAAACTGAGATAGAAAAAATGGTGACGGAGCTTATGCAATCAGGTTTGATCAGACCCAGTAACAGCCCATTTTCATCACCAGTTTTGTTAGTGAAGAAGGCAGATGGAGCTTGGCGGTTTTGTGTTGATTACCGAGCATTGAACAACATTACAGTCAAAGATAAATATCCAATTCCTGTTATTGACGAGCTCTTGGATGAGCTTCATGGAGCCAGATTTTTTTCCAAATTAGATTTACGTGCAGGGTATCACCAGATCAGAGTAAAGGAGGAAGACATTCCAAAAACCGCTTTCCGGACGCATGAGGGACATTACGAATTTATAGTAATGCCGTTTGGCCTTACGAATGCGCCTGCAACCTTCCAGAGTCTCATGAACGATTTATTCCGTCCCTATCTCAGGAAATTTATTTTGGTGTTTTTTGACGACATTTTGGTTTACTCGAAATCGTGGGAAGACCATCTCGCTCATCTACAAATTGTTTTGGAAATCCTTTCAACTAACAATTTGTTTGCCAAAGAATCAAAATGCCAATTTGGTGTGTTACAGGTGGAGTACTTGGGTCACATAATTTCAGAGCAAGGAGTGGCGGTTGATCCGACCAAAATACAAGCTGTCATTGAGTGGCCTATACCGACAACGGCAAAGGGGGTCCGTGGTTTTCTTGGGTTAGCAGGGTACTACCGAAAGTTCATCCGTAATTTTGGATGCATAGCAGCTCCTTTAACCCGTCTATTGACCAAGGATGGTTTCAAATGGAATGAGGCAGCTGAGACAGCCTTCAAAGAATTGAAAAAGGCATTAACTTCACCACCAGTTTTATGTCTACCAGATTTTTCTCAGCGTTTCGTCATTGAATGCGACGCAAGCGGAATCGGATTAGGTGCGATCCTTTCCCAACAAAACCGACCGGTGGCTTATTTTAGTGAGGCATTGAAGGGGTCAGCCTTGACCTTGTCTACTTATGAGAAGGAGATGTTGGCGATTGTCAAATCAATCAGAAAATGGCGGCCATATTTGCTTGGGAAACCATTTACCGTCCGCACCGACCAAAAGAGTCTCAAGTATCTGTTGGAACAACGAATTACTACGCCAGCACAGACTCGATGGTTGCCAAAGATACTTGGTTACGATTATGAGATTGAGTATAAAAAGGGGGTTGAAAATCAAGGTGCGGATTCTTTGTCTCGTGTTGTTGAATTGAACATGCAACTTCATTCACAAGTTAGCATTAACTATACACATCAATGTGATGTGACAAACTCACAAAACTCCACAAAATCTATGAATATATCCAACAAACAAGTGTGACAAATCACAAGTCCAATGTGAATATATGAATATATCCAATAAACCGACCGGTGGCTTATTTTAGTGAGGCATTGAAGGGGTCAGCCTTGACCTTGTCTACTTATGAGAAGGAGATGTTGGCGATTGTCAAATCAATCAGAAAATGGCGGCCATATTTGCTTGGGAAACCATTTACCGTCCGCACCGACCAAAAGAGTCTCAAGTATCTGTTGGAACAACGAATTACTACGCCAGCACAGACTCGATGGTTGCCAAAGATACTTGGTTACGATTATGAGATTGAGTATAAAAAAGGGGTTGAAAATCAAGGTGCGGATTCTTTGTCTTGTGTTGTTGAATTTCAATTTTTATCAATCTCCTTGCCACATGCAAACTGGTGGCCCATTCTTCAAAATGAGGTACAGCAAGACCCATTTTATAAAGACTTGATCAACCGTAATTCCTCCCAATCAAGCCACCAGTTGCTCCAGAGAGATGGGGTTTGGTTCAAAAAAAATAAAGTTCTTTTGAGTTCCACATCTACATTGATTCCTAGAATTATTACTGATTGCCACGCATCATCAATTGGTGGACATTTTGGGTTCCACAAGACCCTCTCTCGTATCAAACTCAATTTCTCTTGGTCTAATATGCGTCAGACTGTGAAGGATTTTTTACAACAATGTGATGTCTGTCAACGGTACAAAACTGATTGTATGCAGCCCGCCGGCTTGCTCCAACCATTGTCTATTCCTGACAAAGTTTGGACCGACGTTTCGATGGACTTTATCGAGGGATTACCGTCCTCTAATGGGTATAGTGTTATCATGGTGGTCGTTGATCGGTTAACGAAGTACGCTCACTTCGTGGCATTGAAGCATCCGTTTACTGCTGTGACAGTCGCTAAATCATTTGTTGCCAACATAGTTCGCCTTCACGGCATTCCTACATCAATTGTGAGCGACCGAGACAAGGTATTTATTAGCTCATTTTGGCGTACATTGTTCCAGCTGCAGGGGACCAAGTTAAATATGAGTTCGAGTTATCATCCGCAATCCGATGGCCAAACCGAAGTTGTCAACCGTACATTGGAGCAGTATTTGCGATGTTTTGCAGGTGACCAGCCGCGGAAATGGCTAGAGTGGATTCCGTGGGCCGAATTTAGCTACAACACATCCATTCACTCGTCCACCAAAATGACACCCTTTGAGGCAGTCTATGGCATTAAACCTCCACATCTACTGACTTATGTTCCAGGCACTTCTCGAGTCCATGCGGTCGATGAGTATCTACGTGACCGAGATGACATTTTGCGTGAATTGCGTCACAACCTACTCCAAGCTCAAGATCGAATGAAATGTCAGGCGGACCAACATAGGCGTGAGGTATCTTTCGAACCAGGGGAATATGTGTATTTAAAACTGCAGCCTTATAGGCAGTCATCTGTGGCTTTTCGAGGTTCTATGAAATTGGCCCCGCGTTTTTTTGGCCCTTACCAGATCATTGAAAGAGTGGGTTCAGTGGCTTATAGATTGGCTCTGCCTCCTGGCTCTCAAATTCATAATGTCTTCCATGTTAGTCTCTTACGAAAACATTTGGGTCCAGTTACACCGGCCTCTGCCCAACTGCCACCAGTTTCGGAGGCTTCAACCGTTCTTCCCCAACCCGAGGCTGTCATCGATCGCCGTGTGATTTGCAAGGGAAAATATCGCCCGAAATCTGAAATTCTGGTGAAGTGGGTGGGCGCTCCAGCAGAAGACGCAACTTGGGAAAATGAATGGCGCTTTCACAAGTCGTATCCCAATTTCATCCTTGAGGACAAGGATCCTTAAGTCGGGGGTAATGATATGTGCCTATCAGCCAAAGCCATACACGTGTGCATAGGTAGATATTGGCATGTGCAGATTGAGTAGAAGACTTGGTCAAGAAGTGGATTCTCAGACGTGTTAGAGTTTGTTAATTGTTAGCTTTGTTGTGTGAGTGGAATTGTTAGTTTTGTTGTGTGAGTGGAACCATAGGGAGCTGATATTTAGCAGTAGTGGGTTCCCCTTTTATTGGCATGAATTCCTTGTTATTTGGCATTATTTATTATTAGTTATTTGGCTATTTGTATCAGGCTATATATAGCCTTGTTTCAATTCAGTAAAGCAGCGATTATTAAACACAAATCTTCTCTCCTTGAGCTTCTTCTTCTCTTCCTGACTTATTTCTCTTCTTTCACAAATTACTCGTATCATAATGCTTGTGCGAGTTTAGGTAGGTTAGTTTATGGGAAGGTTGCACATGGGGCGGTGATTCGTTGTGGATACGATTCAAATGATGTGGTTGCAAGTGCACTTGTCGACATGTACACCAAATGTGGAGATGTCAGCTATTCTGATAAGGTTTTTCGGAGGATTTCAAAACCCTCTGTGATACCTTACACTTCAATGATTGTAGGTACTGCTAAGTATGGGCTTGGGAGATTATCACTCGGACTCTTTGAGGAGATGATTGCAAGAAGAATAAAGCCCAACGATGTCACATTTGTCGGGGTCTTACATGCTTGTAGCCATTCAGGACTCGTGGATGAAGGGCTTAAGCACTTAAATTCGATGTATGAAATATATGGAATAAAACCTGATGCTAAGCATTATACATGTGTTGTCGATATGCTTGGCAGAAGCAGCCGTCTTGATGAGGCCTACCAGTTAGCCAAATCTATTCAGGTTGATGCTAATGCAGGAGCTCTGTTGTGGGGAACGCTTCTTTCAGCTAGTAGGCTTCACGGAAGGGTAGATATTGCTGTTGAAGTGAGTAAGAAGCTAATAGAATCCAATCAACAAGTAGCAGGTGCATATGTAACATTGTCAAACACTTATGCATTGGCTGGCGACTGGGAAAATGTTCATAGTCTTCGATCTGAAATGAAGCGAACTGGAGTTTACAAAGAACCCGGTTGCAGCTGGGTTGAGATTAAGGATAAAATCTACGTATTTTATGCTGGTGATAAGTCAATTGAAAGAGGGAGTGAGGTTTGGAGTTTGATGAGAAAACTAGAGCAGGAAATGAAGAAAAGAGGGTATGTGGGAGAAAATACAGGATTGGTGTTTGTTGACGTCGAAGAGGAGGCCAAAGAGGAAATATTAAGTATGCACAGTGAGAGATTAGCCTTGGCTTTTGGGTTGATAAGCATTCCTAAAGGCATTACCATTAGAATAATGAAGAACTTGAGAATGTGCAAGGACTGTCATGAGGCTTTCAAGCAGATTAGTGACATTGTGGAGAGGGACTTTGTTGTGAGAGATGTAAATAGATTTCATCATTTCAAAAATGGGTCTTGCAGTTGCGGAGATTTTTGGTGATTATCGCTCAATGTCATATCTATTGAGTTATATCTTGTCTTTGTTACCATTTGCAGGGAGAGGGATGTAATGAGCCTTGCGCCAAGAAGAGAAACATTAAATCATTGAGAAACGGTAAATTACAATAAAAGCATGCAAGAGTACACAAGAACGAAACCCAACATAGAGACTCAAAAAGAAAAAGCATAATCAGGAATGCGGCAACTAGGCAGTCTCGAAGAAAAGTGTTGGACTTAAATCTTGGCAAAATCCAGGTTTTTCTTGCCGCGCAACTTGTTAGTTATATAGTGTTTACTGTACTCTCCATGAATGTATCTTTTATACTTGCATGGGTTGTTCTCATCCACCAATTCAGGCATTGGACCAAGCTCTATGTCATAACCAGGAGAATAGAATGTGGCAATGGAGAGACGGTCCTTTTCCTTGTGTGTCACTGCCCTGTGCTCCACACTTTTATATTTCCCATTTGTTAGAACCTGTAGTTAGCAAAAACAACAGTTTAATTAGTTTAGAAATTAATGGAGAAATGTTGAATTATGGTGCTTACTTGTATGGTGTCACCAATGTTGACCACAAATGCATTTAGAATAGGTTGAACAGGAACCCATGTATTGTCCTTAAGAATTTGAAGTCCTACATAGCTGCCCTTTCCTTGCTGCTGCAACACTGTGATGGCACTTCCATCCGAATGTGGGCTCAGACCATTCACAAGATCAGGCCTTGAACATGGTGGGTAGTAGTTCATCCTCATACCATTTACAGCTTCTCCAAACATTTCTTCAAAAACATCCTCTTTCAACCCAACACTCACTGCTATATATTTCAGCAGATTCTTGCAAAGTTTTTTCATTTCTCTTGAATAGCTTTCCAGAGTTTTACTGCAGCACAAACAAGATTGACTAGTAAACCAAACTACAGATAAAAAAGCTTGTCCATATTCGATTTGGATCCTCTGCTGATTTGATCTTTTTCCTGACATGTGACTAGTTTCTGTCATCTTAACCATACATTCATTACATATTAGGTAAGGTCAGGAAAAAGATCAGATCAACAAAGGATCCAAATTCGTCAAATTACCTGAAGTCAGCAGGTTTCGATGGCCATAGTTCCGGTCTCATCATAAAGTCAGGCTCAAACCCAAGAGCAAACATGTTGCACCAATCTATTTTCTGGTTCTCTGAAAAGACAAAAGCTTGTCCATATCCCTGAATAGTCTCCATGTCCATAGGGTATTTCTGCTTCTCCTCTAAAGGTAGCATGAAGAAATCTTTGGCCACCTTTTCTATGCTCTCAAGTAAGCCCAGATCAATCCCATGGTTAACCACCTTATTGATATATCAAACCAAACGAAAAGATTAGCTTCATGGCCATTTTTTATTTTACTTTTCAAGCACTACTCTCTCAGACATGAAAATTATTACAATACCTGAAAAAATCCCCAGTCTTGGCAAGCAGTTGTCAGGTTCAGGATTTCACTCTTGAAATCATCTGGGTTACCATTAACAAGCTTCGACAAGTCGATAATGGGAATGTCAGTGTGTGGTGATGACTTAGTTGTTGTTGAGTCTAGTGTTGTTGGCCTCTCAGTGACATCCCTAACAAATCTTTCAGGAACTGTGGTTGGTTTGGTCCTCCAGAGTTCTTGGACATCATCAATGTGACCAACATTGATTGGAATAACAGTTGATGCAGTAGCCATGGAAACACTAAGAAGCTTTTTTTTTACTTTGTTGACAACTTTTATCTTACACTAGTGTGTGTATTTATAGAGAGGGACAGACAAGGTTGAACTTTTGATGGAAGTTTTCTCAAACACAATAATCCAATTTAGTCTTCAAGATTCCATTAAATTTCCATCAGATTCTTGTGCAAATGCTGACAAAAATGTTTGCAATTCACATTAAAAATTGAGTAGCTATGTCTGTATTATTAGAGCATCTAGTGAAAACAAGCTGTTAAGGAATCTTTTAAGTTGACAATTTTATAATATAATAAATGTGATAAACACAATTATAATATAAACAATTTTATAATTATTATTGTATGACGAAATACAAAGGGACAAATAACATATTCTACAAATTTTCAATTTTCAAAATACATATATTATATACAACAAAAGTCAATCATAGAGAACTAAATTTATTAATGTTAGAGAAAAAGAAAATGATAATTAACAAAGTTTTTAATGGTCCCTCTAATTTTATTTTTTAACATATCACAATTCACAGTTTCCAAGTTTGGGAATTGATCAAAAGCCTTAGGAAAATTAATAAAGCATAATACATACACACATACGGGCATATATACTATCATTGAACACCTTAGAAATATCAGTATTTTTTTTATTAAAAAAAACGCAGTTAAACCTCTATAAATAAATACCCTTGGGACCATGAAAATTTATTAATTAATCAAGATATTATTTAATCGATAAATTAATTAATAAAAATTAATTTATCTAGGTATTCTTTATAAAGAAGATGAAGTTGAAGAAGATAGCTCCGTAGTAGAGCCTGTCTTGTGCAAAGATGCACTCAAAGCAGCAATCACATTGCATAAGTTTCTGTTGCAATACGAGAACACTACACCAGAGCTTCTAACTGAGGTCCAAGAAGACATCAATTTCAAGAGGAAACAAGTAACACTGGAGTCATATTTTACAAATGTCTCATAATTGAGTCGTGTATATATATAATTTTGATTTATAAGGAGGTTATTAATTTATATATCAAGTGCGACCTATGTGTGTGTGTGTGTGTTTTTTTTTTTTTTTTAAACGTATTATCTTATAAATTTAGCGAATTATTAATTTACCACATTGGTCCCAAGTCGGGACCGTCCAAAAATATTATTTAATCAAGGTTATTAATTTATCGAAGTTATACTGTATTGCAATAATTCGGGGATTTTTGAAAAACATGAGAGAAACTCAAACCCATAACCTCATAGTGTATGTGTGAGGGGCATACTACCAAACCAACCATATTATATCTTCTTTAAATTTTTGGATTTTCTCTCCATTCTTTCTATTTTTAATTTATTTCCATAACTTTTATTTATCTGTCTTCTCTCTTATAGAAAATATTATTAAAAAAGAAAGATCGGAGAGAAATCGTTGGACGGAGTTGAAGCCTTTGCTCAGACTCGATCATCTAATGAAATCCCAAAACTTTATATACTCGTAATATATATATATATATACATACACGGTGATGTTCACCTTAGTAAGCACTGATATCGGTACATGTGAGCCGTTGGATTTGACTATTTTGACTTTTTTAACATTAACTTATGCTTATTCTGGTGAAGCTTCCTCGTTGCTTCTCTTGAATTGCTCTCCATAGTTTCAATGCACAAACAAGACTCAAAAAACTGATGATGTATCCATGGAAACAGATTCCTCAAGTAAGAAAATGAAATCAAAATCTAACTTGTGAACTCTTTATAGAGAGTTTGATTCAGGATTTCACCAAAAATCTCATTAGATGATTGTCCAAATGGTGACAAACAAACAAGTTTGCTTAGCATTTCAAAGGTTGCATAGACATTGAAATTTGAGTAGCCATGTCTGCATTATCATAGCATCTAAATATTGGAGCAGGCTATTAAGAATCCTATCCTGAAAATTTTATAATAGAAACAAATTAAAGATAATTAGAGACACTAATCAAGAGATATTAATAAATGATATGGGATTGATTGATGAGTAGCATAATATTTGGCAGAATAACAACAAAAAAAAAATTATAGTAAAGAACAATAATAACAAATGAAATAAAAACACACTAGACAAATTGAATGGTTTGTCTTGTCATTACGTGGCCAAATACAAAGGAATATGTAAGCATAATTGGATACGAGGTTGCAAGTTCGAGGCCTCCACCTCCCCCCAAAAAACCCTGTATTTCTGTAATATAGTAATAATTCAAAAAAATATATATAGGTTTTAGTTGTTAAGAACTATTTTATGTTCTCAACATTCAAACTTTTGGGAAAATTTAGTGAATTTAAATGAGATTTTTTATATATATGAATATTAAGAAAAATTAGATATGCTTCAGGAATTTTTTCTAAAAAATAAAATAAAATAAAAAAATTGGATACAGTAATTATCATTTTTTTTTCTTCCTATTTTATTCTTGTTTTTGCTTAAAAAGTATATTTCATTTTTCACAAACGAACTTTGTTAATGTTATTTCCTTAATTATTAATTTTTAAATGCATTTATTCTTGTACAATCAACAACTTACAAGGTTCATGCGCATCATCTCTTAACAGAGCTGGTATTGCACCTCCTTTCCACATAAATGGTGAAGGGTTCAAACCCTACAGTAAGTATTTTACAAGCATGTGTAGGGAATTTTCTTCCCGGGTTAAGGGAGTAGTTATCTCCCGTTTTGGAAGTAGATATCCGAACCACACCTGTATTGTTTGATCTCAACAGGTCTCAATAATTCTATTATAATAGTTTTTGTGATACTTCAAAAAATATATATATATATACTTTACAAGCCTCATAAATTTTTAATTTCTCAAGCCCACCCACCATAACTCATCATTTACATTCACAAAAATCGCACAAATTAGCATTAACTATACACATCAATGTGATGTGACAAACTCACAAAACTCCACAAAATCTATGAATATATCCAACAAACAAGTGTGACAAATCACAAGTCCAATGTAATTCTGTAAAATATGATGAAAGAAAGTTCATCTTATTCTGGCCATTGTTCTGAAATTTATACCCCCTATAAGCAACTGAATACAGCCAGAAGACTAAAAATCTGCAGCAATATTATTTCGGAACTTCGCACACAAATCGACTATGGGTGGTACAATCAAAAGAACATAAATGGTGTAAGCAAAAGAGCTTAACAACCAAAATGTATTCTGGCCATTGTTCTGAAATTTATACCCCCTATAAGCAACTGAATACAGCCAGAAGACTAAAAATCTGCAGCAATATTATTTCGGAACTTCGCACACAAATCGACTATGGGTGGTACAATCAAAAGAACATAAATGGTGTAAGCAAAAGAGCTTAACAACCAAAATGTCTGATATTATTGAATATTAACTGTTTCATAAGAATACATAGATGTACCTCAGTTCTTAAAACAGCAACGAATACTAAAACATATCATCTGAATTCTGCTCTTATATATTTACTTGTAAACAAGAAATACTACCCTATATATATGGGGAGGGAGGGAGGGAGGGACAAGGACAATTGCAGCAACTTCATGGCCCTGTATCTATCAATATGCTTGCAGGCTTGCAGCTGCTGTCGTGCAAAGGCGTTGCTTAATCCTCTAGTGCAGAATTGAAGTTCACCATCAGCACAGGAAAAAAAAAAAAATTAAAATATCAACTGTTAAAAGAATCTAGAATTATGTATATCTTATCCAATTCAAAATTATCAATATTTGAGGAACTTTTAGACTAAGTGCAGGTCAAAAACAATTGATCGTCACCTTTTAAAGATAATCCAGTGTATCAGCTGACTGATTAAGAGGCACAGAAGAAATCCATAGCAATTACAATCAAGGTTTAAGAATACAAATACAGATGTATTCAAGGAGAAAAAACTAGCAACTTTTTGTGAGAAAATGATAAAATTTGCTGGGTAAAAACAGATATATAAATAAAGAACAATCTGCATAGGACTGAAAAGCACTAACCTATAATCACAAAGTAACTCCAATAGTTGCCGGAAAGACTGACAAAGCACAGTCATACAACCCAAAAAACCAAGATAAAAGAGAGAACAGCTTTACCGCTTTATTGTCCAGACAGCACAATGTGTAGAGAATGTGTTGCAAAAGCTTGTATGCCTCCTTATCCATGCATCAACTCAATCAATCAGTTCAATGATGTGTTGATGAAGACAGCAATCCCTGCTGTCCATTTTGAAGGCAAAATTAAAAAATTAAGAATATTACCAACAAAGAAAAACAAGCAAAGGTCCAACCAAAGCATGTTATTTTGACTTATGAGTGAGCTTCTAACTCTCTCGCTTATTGACAACAATTACTAAGATTCAACTGAAACAACAAAAGACTCAATTATGCAACCTACAACGAAACATATAAATGATTACATAATAGTTTCAAAGCAAAAGACTAACATATCGAAGCTTCCTGTAAGTGCCAAAATGAAGACAAGATATATTACATACCTGCAGATGCGGATCAATTTTTTAGAAGGGAAAGCTGGCAGGTTTAGTTAGAATGAAAGCTCAAGAATGGCAATTCCACAAATATGCAGGGTATACTTCCAAAAAACCAATTTCTGTTCCATTATAATCTCAACTATATGGTAACAAAACTGAAAGTCCCCGCTAGAAAATTAATTATCATCACTATATCAGTGTTTAACCTCCGCAAAATGGTTGCCTGATGATTTTCATGCTATAAATTCTTCCTCAAGCTCAAAAAGATGGAGCCAAAAAATTTAGAACCAACTCGTTACATGACCTCTAAATTTACTGGTTTTTCCCTTTATCCCTACCTAGAAAACTCAAGATTGAGCATGCTGTGCCCTTATCCATGTCAGGAATAAGTTGAACACTAGAAAATACATTATAAAATTTTCAAATCAATCTCACTTTGTACACATGTACAGAGAGGTAATGTCTTGGTGACCTGCGTCTTTGAAGTTTCTCCACATGCAAGTCTGGGCAGACACCACTTTTCTTTTCTTTTCCTGATGCCTACCCACTGAAGGTATGTAAAACAGAAAAAAAAAAAACACTATATATACAGTGTTATCTCAATCTCTAGCACCACGAAACCTCAACGGTTTATGGCTTCCACTGCAAGACGAACCAGACGTAAGAGAGCTTCAATATCCTGGAAGCTGAAATCAATGACCATCTTAATTGTAGTGATACACGCTCTATTTTGTGCCTCTCCCATTGTTACATTAGCTGATGCAAAAGCATCCTGTGATTTTCTTAAGGCCTCCATTGCAAAATTAACATCCTGTGTCTGCAAAACAGTCCAATGCAGAGATATTCACCTTTTTTTGCCAACACATCTAATAAATATAGCCAAAAGAAACAGGACTTGCACAGTTGCACCAAGGCCTGTGACTTTATATCCACTAACACAACCTATAAAAATAAAACCCAACCACCCCCACCACCCCACCCCACCCCACCCCCCCACCCCTCCAATTCAATTCCAATATATTTTTTTGGTCTTATATATAACATATACCCTCTCCAGGCCTCATAAATTGTTGCAACATGTCCATAGTGATGCCCATCTAATCACACGTACACTTTAGGCCAAAGCACACAATTCTAAACAAGTCTTTCTAGCCAAAAATAAAACTGAAAGAAGAATATGCAAAGACTAAAAACTAGAGTAAAACAACTTACGAATTCAAACAGCCGAACAAACTGTGGGCGGTTTCGAGCAACAATAACATGGTTTCCAGCAATATGAGAAAAGGTAGCCTTGGATAGAGTAGCCTTATCAGTTGCTTGGTTATTTAAGTTATCAACGTCTGATGCAGAAGATGACGGAGATTCACCTGAAACAATAGAAAGTGTTACACCAAGTACAATTTTCAGGATACGCCAAGCACGTATTGATATCTTTTTCTCCTTTATCTAAAGGATGAAAACAATATCTACTCATCACAGGAGAAAGAAAAAAAAAACAGAATGTAGGGAAATAACACTTTTTAGCTCTAAAGATCAGGATTCAGAACTATCTTCCATGTCCAACAGTGGTGTGCAGTTTCAATATTTTCCAAAAAATTACATCAACTTCAAGAGTTAAAGAGCAGGTATCTTAAGATTAGAAAAATAATCATATTATAAGGTATTTCATTTTCAAGTGGAACACTTGTCCTTGAAAAGGGAAAGTGCCTCTTCAATCTTAAAAGATTTGAATTTGAACAGTTTAGACATTAAAGCAACAGATGAAAATAGATTTAGCTTACAAACTAACTGCAAAAGAGAAAACAGAACTTATCCTTTAAACCTTGATAATAACTTTTCAAACAAAGACCTAGTTTATGCTTTTGTAAGAAATTTCCGTCCACCAGATCTTGTTATAAGCTCAATATATTAAGCTGCAATTCAACTTTAGTCTCACTACAATTTCTGCAGGAACTCCCCCACCCACAAAAAAAAAAATGGAAGAATGGAAAAGAAAATGCAAATATTGCAAATAGTTGGTAACTAGACTGCTTTTTAAGTCATATAATTATGCAAAGACAACCACAATCCCAACTTTAATTCATAAGGCATACACCAGCTACGAGCGAAGACTGTACCACTCATGTAGAAATTAGCCTGAATATGTACCAATCAACACTTCACTTTATTACCTTGAGGAGCCATGTTTAAAGTTGCTTGCAACTCATTCCTATCTCTACTTGCACTAGAATGTTTGCAGTAAACTACCCTCATGTAAGCCACCTCCATGCATTTATAGGCCAAAGCAGCAGCAGCCATTTCTTGACGTCTTTCATACTCATGAGCGCAAAATCTGTAAGTTAAGAAATTCTTCATAATCCAGAGACTCAGGTATTTAAAGAAAGAATTCCTCCTAAAACAAATTATAATTTCTTTGCACCAAAATATGATTTCAAGGATATTGCAGGAGAACTGATTATAACAGGAACAAAAGTGGTAAAACTTTGCTCAAAATATATACAAAATCAATGAAATGACAAAAATATTTATATACAACTCAAAACTATACGGTAGCACATGTTTTATTTTCATCAGAAACAGTATATCAATAGCATGGCTAATTTATAGCAGAATAAACAAAAATTATCAACAATATAGCAAAAGAAACAATGATGATTTTTCTTAAAACTTCAAATTCTTAACTTACTCGAAAAGTTTAGCTGTAGTGCTATAAACTTGTATTTGTGTCATCTCCCCATGTCTGCCACCCTCACCACTGCAAGTTTCTAGAAGCGAAGCTCCATGAAGAAACTTTAAGGCAGCTTGGAAGTAGGCCTCTTTGCTTTCAAAATCAAACCCAGAGTTCTAGAAAATAATAATAAAACAGAGTAATGAGTTATAAACAGCACTATTGATCACCTTATCACCAACCCAGTGTGTGTGTGTATTGAATCAACAGCATATCATTCCCAGAAACAAATGTGAAAATTATATCAAAATTAAACCTTAAGGTGATCCGCATAGTCTCTGAGCTTTTGGGCTTCTTTCAGGGCATTAGTAGCATTATGGCTAAAGGGTTTCATACTTCTCGGACTTGAAGCATTGAGATCTTTGACCTCATGCAGATCAAGTGTGTGATGTCCCAAACTGTGGCATGCTCCATTCTTGTTGCCCACATTTCCAGGATATCTTGATGCTTTTAATACATCATCAGATTTGCAAGAATCACCAATCGGAAGTTCATCAAACACATTTCCTTCTTTAGAACCTGGTACTGACAGTACATGCTGTGTTTTTTGTCCGTCTTCACTTACACAATGCGAGACCGATTCTATTTGTAACTGATTAGCCTTTATCACACCCTCAAAATCCTGAATCAGTTTTTGCTGGGAGGCAACTTTCCTAGTTGTCCTACCGCACAATTTAACATTTGAATCATCATGTTCTTTAGGTATAAACTGCTTTTCAGTCCTACAATCATTTAACAATCGTCCTCCAAAATCCCCCTTGCTAATAAGATGCTTGTCATCTTGATAACATTTGGACTTAGCTCTATCTGGTGAATTCTTCTCACTCATTATTTCACTACAGAGTGCATGATGGTCAAAGTCAACCTCTGACTCATACTTCATGCTCTTCTTTAAATACAAGTCTCCATTCTCACTCGATCCGTCAGAAACCTTCATCTTATCTCCATTAACTACTCCATCCCAACATTTTTTAGGATTGCCATTTACAGGAAGGAAATCGGTTCCACCGTCATTTTTCCTTATGTTATCTGCTCCTGATGTAAGCTTGTCTGTATAGAAGCTTCTAAATGGAGATGAAGAAACTGAGTCTACAGGAGAGCCTTTCACTTCTTTGAAGTTTGCTCCATTTTTACAAGAACCTGAAACCTTTGAAGAGCTTGAAGTCGCAGCCACTGAAACTTCTCCACATCCAAAATCCCTTCTCATTGAATCTACACCATCCGAAGTTTGTTGAGATACAACTTTTTTTCTGAATTTCTGGAGTTGCTGGTCCTTATCAACACTTCTGACATCTCTTATAACATCGATTGGATGAACTTTGCAGCCAGACAAAACAGGTGCTACCCTACCATTTTTGTTAAATTTACTATCAGCACCATTATTTACACTGGAGTTCTTCCCATCAGTTTTTTTAATCCTGAATTTATTCACCCTCCTAAATCCGCTCTCACCACTTTCCTCTTTGGCATATTCCTTGCAATCATGCCCATTCTGATTGTCCTGCCACTTCCTTTTCTTCGCAGAAGTATCTCTTTTATCTTGCACTCTCATATCCAAGGACCCACGATCCAATGAGACCTGAGGTTGGTCTCCCGATTCCTTTATACGAAGTAGTATTCTATCCTTTGTATCACATTTCACGTCCTCAGAATAAGAGAGTTCATATTTCAGCATATTCTTCCCACTTGCCTTAGTTTGCAAACCAGCACTTGGCTTGAGGCCCATTCTCCCAAGTTCTACATCAGAATTCCTATGTTTGTCAGCAACATCCACATCTTCTATCTTGGCTTTTTTAGAAGTTCCATATCCATGTTGATCAGCATGCCTCTTGTTTTTCATCTTTAATTTGTTGGCATCACCTGCAGATACAGTACGAAAGAAGTAAACTAAATATGCACCATCATATTAGTAGTCCAACGGCCACTAAAATATCAGTCCAAAACAAGTTACATACCTCCATTCATATGCTTTTCTTTCTGTACAGTTATGTGCTTTTCCATATCCAAGTTACATGGCTTATTAATATAAAAAGAATTAGATTTCTTCACAAGATTTGATCCTGTTGGAGGCTGATTCATGTCGTTTGAGCTTCTACTTTTCATGGAATCATGAAGGTAAGTCTGTGTAGACTTTGATGTCTGAATTAGGCCACCATTGCCACCTGATTTAGGTTTCTCCTTCAAACTATGTTTTTCCTTTCCTCCAATTGACACAGCAGGAAAATTAAGACTCTGATGATTCTGGTCAAGATGTAGTCCATGAGTTGAAGTTATGACTGATGCAGTTCCATTGGCATAATATTGCACGCTATTTTGACCTTCAGGAACGGGAAGTTTGCACAAAGCATGGATAGCTTTTGTTGTCTCCTCTTCACTGATGCCACAATGGTTCAATCCAGGCCTAAATAGCAATTTCAGAAGCACAAAATCAGACAGAGATGTTGGTATGTAGTCACACACACACATATAGGCATGTCCATATGTCAGTACACCTATATACATTTAAACGCAAAAACACAAAGCAGATAGTCTTTAGAGAGTACATGTACATACATATGCACTGAATTACTTATGTAATGAAAATCAATATGTGAATTCAGCTGAATTACTTAAAGCCATAAATAAATTCAATTGGCTGGAATAAAAAATGTTACAGAACAAAACTTACAGCCAGTTTTGCATGCTGCATGACCAACTGTCAGGGAGTTCCTCATCTGTTGTACCAAATGGTAGCAACCGCCATGTCTGGCAACTGTCACAACAAACCCAATTGTCTTGAGGACCCGTTGCTGCTGGAACCATCTCAAAAGCATGTCCTCCGTCCATAGTACAAGGACCCAAACGTGGGACATCTTTGATAGAAGTTTCAGGAATTGCCCGATCATCAACTTTTTTACCACCAAATTTTTCCTTTGATTTATCTAATAATGCATTCTGTTTAAGTTTAACCCCGAACTTATGTAAACTAGAAAACTTTGTCTTATCACTAGATGGTCTCTCCAATGAATCATTTTTCTGTTCCAACTTGGAATCCAAAGATTCTCCATGAAAATCTCTAGCCTCATTAACATCTTTATGTGATTTCAACTTAAGCATCTTACTTTTACACGTAGAAGCATCACGACTAGCACTACTCATTGTACCTTTTGGCACCAAATCTGTACCATCCATCAAGCTTTCCTTTATTGAAACAGCAACAACCTTTCCCTTAGTCTGATTACCCTTTGACTTCTTACCTTTAGAAGATAGCTTTGTTCTCCCATTGCACTTATTAGTTTCATCCTCTACATGAATTAAGGATTTCTTTCCAACTTTCTGTTCTGAACGAGCTACTACATCTTCCTTACATTGGGAACCATCAGAATGAGATTTTAAAGGCACAGATGCTTTTAGTTTTAAAACATCATTTTGGGGGTTTATCCATTTCTGTTCCTGAACCTTTTCCATTAAGTTACTCTTACCATTTCCCTTCTGACTCTTGCCATTTTCCTTGCCAGACATTGACTCTAATAATTCTTCTGTTGGCAAGTTGGATGAAACTAAATTGTCTCTATTCCAATTCTTATCAGCCTCCCTGGAGACTTCAGATGCCCTATCTGTGCCTTTCAAGGAATCAAATGTGCATAATGAGTTTGGCAGAGGTGCACATCTCAAGTCATTAGAATAAATCTTCTTGCATCCTGAGGTTTCATTTTCAATTGTTTTCTTCACAAGAAAAGTCGCGCCACTCTCAAACTTCATATCTCCCCCATGCTTTAATTCTACTAGCCTGTCACTCTTTTCCACTAATTTTGCTTTCTCCTTCTTTAACAGTTTCCCATTGCCCATGCTGGCAACTGACTCTTCTGCAAGCATGGCCGGATGCTCTTGCCTGCCCTTGAGGGAAGACACAAGTTCACAGGATCTAGAAAGCCTTTCCTTTCTCATCAAGCAGAACAGACTGTCATGAAGTGGTGATATCAGCACATCCCCAGGGACTGGGAAGGAAGTCATAGCCTGTTAAAAACATAAACACCACCAGGACCCACTAAGTTCAACTAGCAAGAACCAAATAAAGAATTTAGCTACTATACAAGACCTGTATATAATATACAAAAACACAGAACAACCCACTACCTGAAGAATGCTTATCGGAGATTCATCAGCAGACCCCTGAGATAAAGGTTTTATTAGTCTACTTTCCTCGGCACTTTCCTGTGACGAAGATGGAGAGTTGTCAAGCCCAAGTCCACTGTAAATTGCTGCATTTTTTTCAGCCACTTTATCAGAACTCATTTTTATTCGAAGTCTCAGTGTTCTTTGGTCAGCAGGATGGCCCATTTTGTTCAAACTTTTATCCTTCATGATAAACTTCTTAGCAACTTCAGCAGAAGAGGCATGCAAATCGTGGCTCGCAGAAACACCCCCAGAGGGCACACCTGAATTCTGCAACGGGTGGTCACTGCAGGAAGTAGTAGTAACAAGTCTCACAGAAGGGGGGCCGTTTAAGGTAGGCTTTAAATTTTGGGAAGGACCCTGTATGGTAACATAATCCAAAGTGCCGAAGCAAACATTTTTAAAATATTTATTGGAGAAAAAAAAAAGAACGAGTATATTCCTGATAAAAATTGAGTAAAGTGAAAAAGTCCCAAACAACAAATTTTCGGCAGTATATATACATGTTTCGTAGCAAATGCCCAAAAGAAAGACCTGAATTTTTCTAGATACCTCTGTGAATAACTTATTAAGAGATTTTGTTGCAGTGGAGTCTCTCTGTGGACTCTTTGGACATAACCTTTCATAGGTAGGTAAAAATGAGCCATACCCACCAAATTTTGCCCCTGACAAAAACAATAAGTCTAGTACCATCAAATTCTGTATACAAGAACGTGTTTACTCTGCTCTTTGCTACAAAAAAACTTCCGTCATGGGCCACTTACCCAAATTCTCCGCAGAAACCCCACCTTCAAAATCTTTTAGATGATGGCCCAAAACATTTTGAATTTTCTCATCCTTCCAAGAAATAGATATTAAGAATTTAGTAGTGCATTACATATATTATACAAGAAACACTACATAAACTAAAAGTTTATTATCAACTATAACCAGCTTGAGGCACAACAGGTCATGAGCAAATCAAATGACATCAAGAAGGAAGCTCAGTTAAAGATGATAATTCAATTCAATTATTTACTGCCTTCTTACCCCTAATTTTCTTGGGAACAAGAATTGGGTACATTATTGCTGGGCTGTGCCAGAGGTTAAGTGACTTTCAAAATTCTAGCTTAAGAACCATGAGAATTTCTAAAAGACAAATGATTCTGGCCGAATATCTTCAATCAGACATTTGTAGTTGCTGCATTCTCAGTTAATCAACAATGTCCACTTTATGAAGTTTTCTTGTTTTTGTTTTAAAAAAATCATTAGAAGTACTGGTTCAACCCATTAGAAAATAATGCTAGCACAAGTATTAAGTAAATACACATTCAATAAGGTAATTCCAAGCTATTTCTATCATCCTCCACTATAATACTGAGAAAACCAAGCAAAACGATACTGGTAGGATATGTAAACCAATCCAGCTTTTGTATTCTCAATTTCCAAAGAACATAAATCGATAAACAAAAAACTTCTAGCATTTTCTTTGATTTTCTTTCTCGTTTCTTCATCAACAAACAACCAATTAGTTTTCAAGGCTAGATTCAATCAATGTACACAGTATTCACTACAGCACAATCATTCAACCGACATGGATCACTGTAGAACTAAAATCAACAGCCTCAAACCAGTACATTGCACCAAAACATCACATAATTATCTCGATCACGTTTAAGTCTTAATTAAATTCCAAGACTAATCACAATTCCTGAAAATTCAAACTTCAAATATGTATCAAAGTATCAAACTTGAATGAACATCAGCATTGTTCCAGTGAAACAAAACAAATAACTTCATTCAGACAGCAACACTAAAAAAACCCTTACAATGTAGGAGAGATCAGTGTCAGGGTCAATGTTGTAATCAACATTCTTGTAACAATGAGCTTCTCCTTGAGAATTCTCTTCCATCTTCAAACCCCAACAATGAATAATATTCATAACCCTAAACCAACCTCACATTCTACACTTATCACAAACCACAAAACCCTAATCCGCCACCTTCCCTAAAATCCAACATCACCAAAATTTGAAACCCAATAAAAAAAATTAAAAATTAAAGGGAAAAAAAAAAACCCACCAAAACCCAGGAACAAAACCACCCAAAAACGACTCTAGTTTGGTCAAATCGAAAACCTCAATTGAAACATTAACAGTGACCCAAAACAAACAAACAAAAAAAAAAAAAAACTGACACGGATTCTTTAGTATTTTATTTCTTCTTTAAACTCACGATCGGTGGGTTTTGATTATGATGATCAGACAGCGGAAATTAAACAACCAAACGGTGTCTATCGACTGTCTTGGCTGTGTGCTTCGCGACAAAGAGTTCGAATTTTTTTCCAATTTCTCTCTGGGTTTTTCTCTATTTTTATTTGTTTAAAAACATAGAGAAAGCCTAAAGAGCTGTGTTTTTATATTTACTTTTTTTTTTTTTTTTTTTTTGCCCCAAAAAAAAAAAAAAAAAAAAAATACGCATTAAATGTTTTAAGGAAGACAGAGAAATAGAGAATCTAAAAAAGAAATGAATCTCGTTCGCCGTGAAAACGTGATTTTTCGGTTCATCAGGTGGTTTGGTTGCGTCTGTTGGTGGCGCGTGAGATGGAAGTTTCTCCACGACACGACATCGTTTCCACTTCAGTTGTAAACTTGTAATATGAATTTTTTTTTTTTTTTTTTGTTACTTGTTATACTTAAATTGTTAGGTTTTGGTACATTGTACATGAATCATGCAATACATATATAAAACTAAAAAAATATATTAGTTAGATGAGTAATTTTTAGTCATTGGATTTTAATCTAAAACTAAATAAAAAAATTGTGTGACAATGAAATTATCTGTATACAATACATATATGATTTCGTTTTTATCATGTACATGTAGTGATTAAGAGTTGAGATCATTCAATTCAGACGAAATCTTTACACATTACTTCTATGTTGAATTTATATGATCCGATCAACTTTTTTTTTTTTAGCAAATTGTAGCCAACCTCATGAGGTTTAGCCTTTGACAATCAAAAACAACTTTATCATTAATTGATAATGACCTCTCCTAATATTAATCAAAGCTGGTCAAATTTAACCATTGACTGGATTTAGATGCTACAAATACCAAAATGTTCATGAATAAAAAATTCTGATTTTAAAAATATATAAATATATAAAAACTAAATAATAAAAAATTGGCTCATATAAATATAATCTAACAACATTTTCTTATTCTATTGATGTATCTCTAAATTTTTCTTCGGATTCAAATTTTTCAGAATTTTCAAAAATAAAAAATAAAAAGTGTGGGTCACCTAAATCCAATCCAGCAACATTTTCTTCAAAAAAAAAAAAGTTCATTCTTCCATATTAGTAAAACTTGAGAAAATAGAAAATAAAAGAAAAAAAAAAAACTTGAAAAAACTTGAAATCTTTTTTTTTTTAATAAATAAAAAAGGCTTAAAAGGACAAAACACCCTTATCTTTTTAAGTTTGACTTTACTTTAACTAATAATAGGGGAGGTCATTATCAATTAAGCATAAAGTTGTTTCTGGTTGTCAAAGGCCAAACATCAAAGAGATTGGCTACAATTTGCTTCTTTTTTTTTTTTTTTTTAATAATTATTACAATTAATTTGGATATTCAAAGAAGGAGGATATGTCATGAAGTTGTAGATTTATTTATTTATTTATTTAAAGAATGGCAAATTAAAGAGTTGGGAAAGAACGTAAGTATAATATAAATAATCTCATATTGTTTATCTAAGCATAAATAGACACGTACCTAGAAGCGCGGCGGAAATCATCATAGTTATCGTAGTTATAAGAGAGTCTTTTACTGTAAGGTGACCTAACGGGGAGGCGTTTTTTTTTTTTTTTCCCCTGAATCACTATGTGATATATGAGTGAGAGTAAAGACCCCTATATATACAATAACCCATCTCATACTATATCCTATATAAAATAAGAGTAAAATTGAAAAGTAGAAAACAAATTAGGGGCTTTATTGTTTTTATCCGGAATTAGTATTTTTATTGTTTCTATCAAAATATCCACTTTTTGGACAAAATTGCCCTTCTTTTAAAAAAAATAGAAATTTTTTTTTTTTCTTTTTCTTCTTCTTCCCAGAAAAAAGTTGATTTTTTTCTCTATTTTTTTTTTTTTCTTCTTCTTCTTCTTCTTCTTCTTCTTCTTCCCGGATGTGTTTAATTGTGTTAGACCTGGTGTGTTTAATTGATTTTCCATGGTGTGTTTAATTGAGTTGTTTTGGTGTGTTTAATTAGTCTGCCCTGATGTGTTTAATTAGTTCGGTGTATTTAATTGATTTACAACTGGTATGTTTAATTAATTTACACCTGGTGTGTTTAATTAGTCAGCTCTGGTGTGTTCAATTGGTTTACACCTAGTGTGTTTAATTGGTTAGTCATAGTGTGTTTAATTTGGTCTTGCTCTGGTGTGTTTAATTGGTCTGCTCTAGTGTATTTAATTAGGTTGTCATGGTGTGTTTAATTAGGTTGCCCTAGAGTGTTTAATTGATTTACACCTGGTGTGTTTAATTGATTTACACCTAGTGTGTTTAATTGGTCAGTCCTGGTGTGTTTAATTGGTGGTTTGATGTGTTTAAAGAAATCTGAAAAAATTTCCAAATTTGAATAGATTTGGAAATTTTCTAGGTTTTTCTCATACAAAAAATAAAAATAAAAATAAAAATAAATCTTTGAAACAATGGATCTATAGTGAATTGAAAAAAAATATATATGGAATTTTTTTCAAATCTTTTTTAAAAAAAAAAACCTGAATTTTAAAAAAAAAATTGGAATTTTTTTTAAACAAAAAAAAATATGAAAAAAAATAAATTAAACAAACAATACCCAAACTTAAGCACAACTGATAACTCTTATTTCTACACGAAGTGTAGCCCCCTTATTTGTATATTTTGTGCTCAATTCCTAGGTAAAACTGTGTTTTTAACAGCTTAAATAAGTGTTTCAGGATTCTTTCCAGCAGAGGGGCTTATGTGCAAAAATACAGGAATTCTGGGGTAAAAGAGCAATTTTAGATAGTTGTTCTGCGCCCTTGGTGGTTTTGCATTTAGTGACCATAGAAAAGGGACCAGAAGGTCTCATTTTTGTCACCAGTTATGCTTCCTTGATTTTGCGTTTAAGGGCTGCAGAACATGGCGCATTTTTCTTGTTAGAGGATCACATTTTCTATATTCTATGCCCTTGGCCGCAGAACAGGGCGTAGAATTCGCCCGATGCTGTCAACTTCATTTGCCATTTTTAGATCCTTGGGCCCAAAAATTTTGGCCAATCAGAGATCTTATCTCTGACCCTTACCTTTGCTGAGAGAGGGGAGGTAATTATTAGGAGATTTTGGTAGACCCTCCTCATTTAAGAAGCATGGAGATGCTTGTCATTGGGAGAAGAGGAGGAAGACTTTTGTAAAAACCCATTTTCTTTCTTCCTTGGAGACATACACGATCACACATTTTCTCCAGCAAAAACTTCTCTTTTCTCTCTGTTTTTGGTGGTGCTTCATCAACCTTGGAGCTTGGAGGAGTTGATTCTTGGAGAAGGAAGTCATTGGAGATCAAGCATTGCAAGAAGGAGATCATCATCTTAGTTTATCTCTTAAACTTTACCTTTTATCTTCTTGTATTAGTTATGGTCTGTGTTTATTGGAAATCTTGTATGGTTTTTATGTGTAATATGAGCTAAATACTCTTATGCTAGAACAAAGATGAAACCAAACCCTTAATCTATTGTTAATGATTCCTTAATTTCTATACAAGTGCTTGTGTAGTTATATGAATGAGTTATATGAATGTTTTGTATACTTATTGTTTTTGTCTTGATTGACCATCTTGTTGAATGATCATTAGATAAATAAAATATTCACTATATATGACTAGAAAGTGAGAGATACACTAGGCTAGCATATAAGGTTCGTGTATGTGTTCCACTAATCTAAATGAGTTCATCCATATTATGTATGCTTGGATACAATCTCTAAGATATCGAGAGAGATTAGAGATTGATTTAAGGGAATACAAACCTATAATCTATACTTGCACAAATGAGGGATTAAGTGAGTCAATATTTAATTAGAAGGGTTAGGTGGATTCAAGTTCTAGCACACTTTTATCATATCATCACATTCACTTTAGTTGTGGTTAGTGTTTTATTTGTTTTAGAATTAATCTTTTTATTATTATAAATATAGAAACTCTCATTTTCAATTGTCCAAATAGTATATAAGCCGATAAAAACCAGTAATCAATCCTTAGTCCTCGTGGGAACGATCCCTACTCGGCCATGATATTACACTCCGACCTCGTACACTTATGAGAGTCATACCGTGTGGTTTTGGACGGATCAACAACCACAACCACCCTTAAAATCAACAACTCACACTTAAATCCAAACCTTTTTAAAATCCGTAAATTTTTCAAAAAAAAAAAAATCTAAATTTTTTAAAATCTAGAAACTTTTTTAAACAAAACAAAATCTGAAATTTTTTTAAACAAACAATACCTAAACTTAAGCACAACCACAACCACCCTTAAAATCAGCAACTAACACTCAAATCCAAACCCTTTTAAAATCTGGAAAAAAAATTTTAAAAAAAAAAAATGAAATTTTTTTAAACAAAACAAAATCTGAAATTTTTTAAAACAAACTATACCCAAACTTAAACACAACCACAACCACCCTTAAAATAAATAACTAACAACTAACACTCAACTACTCAAGAGACCAAAAAAAAAAGCTTGGATTTAAGAGGAGAGAGGCGTGAGAGAGGAGATTTGGGTTGTAAAAAAAATTTATGGTGGAGAGAGGAGAGAGCGCGTGAGATCTAGTGGAGAGAGAGAGAGAGGGAAAGAAGAAAAGAAAATGTTATGGTGAGAAAAGCGCTAGAGAAAATAATGAGGGACATTTAAGCCTCTACAGTGGATTATTTGACAAAAACAATTAATTTACTAATTTTGACTAAAAACAATAAAACCCTTAATTTTTTGGTTTAAAAAGGGTATTTCCTCTATAAATAATGTAGTTAACGCTATTTATTTGGTCAACTCTCTTAACTTAAACATTCCAATTAATTCGGTTTTCATAAACTCAAAATTATAATATCATATATTGCTCACAGTTTTATAAAAAAACTTTACTATTGAACTATTCTCATCTTCACGATATAATTGTAAATTTGTAATTCAAAATGTTGATTGTTTTATTTATAAGAATCGTCATATTTGAATTATTAGATTGATTATTGGTATTTTGACTAATAATGTTATTATTAAACTTGTATGAAAATTATTGTTTTCTTACGTACTACGTTTTGACTAACATTTACTATATAAATAGAAATTGTGTTTGTTTTTTCTAAAATTATGTATCATAGCTTTTAAATAATAATATTTGTTATTAAGCATAAATGGTTATAAAATGATTAAAAAATAAACAAAATTACAAAAACATAAACTTCGAGTAGAGAAGAGAGAAGTCTTTTTTTTTTTTTTAATTTCCATCAAATGAATCAAATTAATATTTGAAGATAAAATTTGAAGAATTACTAAAAGTGATTGAAATGTGTTTCACCGGAAATAAACCAAATACTCAAAAAAATTTATAGGCTTGAGTTATTTTTGGTTTGTGTCAATTATTACCATTTAGGGTTAGTAAACCAAATTTCGAAAAGATAATTAACTTATATATAGGAAATTGAGTTATGAGATCACTAAAAATTATTTATAAGATTAATTAAAGTGAGTTTCAAACAAAACTCGGTTAAAAAAATTAGATAAATTACAATTTACAAGTTTAAATTACTGTCGGTTAGCGTCAGATAAATTCATTTCAACAAATTTTGAAAACCTTATAGCAACTTCAACAGAAGAGGCATGCAAATTGTGGCTAGCAGAAACACCCTAGAGGGCACACCTGAATTCTGCAACGGGTGATCACTGCAGGAAGTTGAAGCAGCGGAAAATACAAGGGAATAAGACCAACGTCTATATTCCGTGATAATTTGGAATCCACCAGAAAACAAAGTGAAAACTCTTTAAACGAACTCTGAAAATTTATTATAATTCAACCTTGCGGCTTACAAGCATATTTAAAGCAAAACCCTAACCCTAATCCTTGTTGGACAAGAAACCGACTAATTAATAAAAATTACCAAAAATAGCAAAATAGAGATAGATCCGGAAACAAATAATTATAATCCTAATACGACTCAAATATGACATTCCTAAAAAGGCTAAAACAGGAAAAAGATAAAAACTAATTAGAATCCTCTAAGATTTATGACTCCTAACTTAACTAAAAAAACAAAGATCAAATCTTACTCAAAAGGTAAGTTAGGTTTATTTCCAAAACTTAAATTTAATTCCTAATCAAAACAAAATAAACAAACTTGCAAATCAAGAAACAAAGACCCAAATTAATAAAATAAAAAAATAAAAAAATTGCCCAAATCAAATTTTGTCCAATGGAGTCGGGGCACGATCTGGACTGTGGTTCATTCTTTTTGTCCTACACCAGAAGTAGTAGTACCAAGCCTCACAGAAGAGGGGTCGTTTAAGGTAGGCTTTAAATTTTGGGAAGGATCCTGTATGGTATAAAAGCAACAAATTTTCAGCAGTATATATACATGTTTCGTAGCAAATGCCCAAAAGAAAGACTTGAATTTTTCTACATACCTCTGTGGATAACTTATTCAGAGATTTTGTTGCAGTGGAGTCTCTCTGTGGACTCTTTGGACATAACCTTTCATAGGTAGGTAAAAATGAGCCATACCCACCAAATTTTGCCCCTGACAAAAAACAATAAGTCTAGTACCATCAAATTCTGTATACAAGAACGTGTTTACTCTGCTCTTTGTTACGAAAAAACTTCCGTCATGGGAAACTTACCCAAATTCTCCGCAGAAACCTCGCCTTCAAAATCTTTTAGATGATGGCCCAAAACATTTTGAATTTTATCATCCTTCAAGAAATAGATATTAAGAATTTAGTAGTGCATTACATATATTATACAAGAAACACTACATAAACTAAAAGTTTATTATCATCTATAACCAGCTTGAGGCACAACAGGTCATGAGCAAATCAAATGACATCAAGAAGGAAGCTCAGTTAAAGATGATAATTCAATTCAATTCAATTATTTTCTTGGGAACAAGAATTGGGTACATTATTACTGGGCTGTGCCAGAGGTTAAGTGACTTTCAAAATTCTAGCTTAAGAACCATGAGAATTTCTAAAAGACAAATGATTCTGGCCGAATATCTTCAATCAGACATTTGTAGTTGCTGCATTCTCAGTTAATCAACAATGTCCACTTTATGAAGTTTTCTTGTTTTTGTTTTAAAAAAATCATTAGAAGTACTGGTTCAACCCATTAGAAAATAATGCTAGCACAAGTATTAAGTAAATACACATTCAATAAGGTAATTCCAAGCTATTTCTATCATCCTCCACTATAATACTGAGAAAACCAAGCAAAACGATACTGGTAGGATATGTAAACCAATCCAGCTTTTGTATTCTCAATGTCCAAAGAACATAAATCGATAAACAAAAAACTTCTAGCATTTTCTTTGATTTTCTTTCTCGTTTCTTCATCAACAAACAACCAATTAGTTTTCAAGGCTAGATTCAATCAATGTACACAGTATTCACTACAGCACAATCATTCAACCAACATAGATCACTATAGAACTAAAATCAACAGCCTCAAACCAGTACATTGCACCAAAACATCACATAATTTATCTCGATCACGTTTAAGTCTTAATTAAATTCCAAGACTAATCACAATTCCTGAAAATTCAAACTTCAAAAATATATCAAAGTATCAAACTTGAATGAACAGCAGCATTGTTCCAGTAAAACAAAACAAATAAACAAAACCCTTACAATGTAGGAGAGATCAGTGCCAGGATCAATGTTGTAATCAACATTCTTGTAACAATGAGCTTCTCCTTGAGAATTCTCTTCCATCTTCAAACCCCAACAATGAATAATATTCATAACCCTAAACAACCTCACACTCTACGCTTATCACAAAACCCAAAACCCTAATCCCCTACCTTTCCTAAAATCCAACATCACCAAATTTTGAAACCCAATAAAAAAATTAAAAATTAAAGGGAGAAAAAAAAAACCCACAAAAGTACTCAAAAAAACCCACCAAAACCCACAAACAAAACCACCCAAAAACGACTCTAGTTTGGTCAAATCGAAAACCTCAATTGAAACATTAATAGTGACCCAAAACAAAAAAGGAAAAAAAAAAAAACTGACAAGGAGTCTTTAGTATTTTATTTCTTCTTTAAACTCACGATCGGTGGGTTTTGATTATGATGATCAGACGGCGGAAATTAAACAACCAAACCGTGTCCATCGACTGTCTTGGCTGTGTTTTCGTGATGAAGAGTTCGAATTTTTTCCAATTTCTCTCTGGGTTTTTCTCTATTTTTATTTGTTTGAAAACATAGAGAAAGCCTAATGCGCTGTGCTTTTATATTTATTTTTTTTATTTAAAAATATATATATATATAAAAGGCATTAAATGTTTTAAGGAAGACAGAGAATCCAAAAAAGAAATGAATCTCGTTCGCCGTGAAAACGTGATTTTTCGGCTCATCAGGTGGTTTGGTTGCGTCTGTTGATGGCGCGTGAGATGGAAGTTTCTCCACGACACGACATCGTTTCCACTTCTGTTGAGATATGAAGTAGTTTTTTTTTTGGTTACTTGTTAATACTTGAGGGTGCGTTTAGCACGGATATGGGATAGGACGGGACAGGACGGGACAGGACAGGACAAGACATGACATGTTATTTTGTATTGTGTTTAGAATGTCTGGGACAGAACTGTAAACTGTACGTTTGGTATGGTTGGGACATAACAGGACAAGAGGTTCAAATGACCAAAATACCCTTATTGTGATTGAAAAATATTATTAATTAATAATTTTATAAGATTATTTAAGATGATAGTTGGGATCAAATTAATAAAATTTTAAAATATTCTTAAAATATATTTTTTTTAAATTTATCTCCATTGTTCATATTTGTGATGGATGGTGAATATTAAATATAATTTACCTAAAAAAAACACAAATTGAAAAATGATATATATATATATATATATATAAATTGAGGTGAAGATCCAATCTGGGATTGGTCTCCACTCTCCACCAACATCTGTTTCAACTATTTTTTTACTAGGAGATCAACCTTTTTTTTACTTAAAAATTAAAACTTCATCATACCAATAATTAGATTCAAACACATCCAAATCTTTATCAAACCTCTTCTTCATCAAATTCAAAAACAAAGATCTTCATCAAACCTCTTCTTCATTAATCTATGATCAAATTATATACACAAAATCTGAAAAGAAAAAAAAGAAAAAAAAAAAGGAAACAGATGGAGGTGTCATGATTTAACATCTTCCATCGTCTGTAAAAGAGAGGAACTGAGATGAAAATGGGTGAGAAAACCACCATCGGGTTCAATCAAACCACCAGCTTCAATCAAACCCAGAACCATCCATCACCATATCCACCATCGGGTTCAATCAAACCTAGCCACAACCTCACAAACCTCGCCGTCGACGACGCAATCTCGATTTTGTATTCCGATCGATGTGAATCGAAAACCCACAAATCGAGAACCCTAAATCGATTTCTCAAAATCGAAATCATCTCTAGCCACCACCTCCAAAATTTAAGGTCAAACGGAGAAAGAGACAAACAGGAGAGACTGAGATCTTTGCTCTTCGCTGATGACCAAAGAAGAGAGAGAGAGAGAGAGAGAGAGAATGGGTGGGTTTCATAGAGAGAAGCATGAAAATGTGTTTGAGTTTTATTTTATAGTTGGTATTTTTGTAATTTTTGGAAGATTTTATGGCAAAAATGTCTTTTCCAAACTTGTCTCATGCATGGGACAAGTCTGTCTGACCTATTTAGGTGAGACAAGTTTTTGGGTTTTTTGTTCCACCTTGTCCCGTCCCGTCCCATGCTAATAGCGCGTCAAACACGGGATAAGAGAAAGTTGTCCCATCCCATCCCGTCTTGTCCCGCGTACCAAATGCACCCAAATTGTTAGGTTTTGGTACATTGTACATGAATCATGCTATTATATATATATATAAATTAGTTAGATGAGTAATTTTTAGTCATTAGATTTTAAAACTAAAAAATTAAAAAATAAAATAAAATTTGTGTGACAATGAAATTATCTTTATAAATTACTATATGATTTCGTTTTTGTCATGTGCATGTGGTGATTGAGAGTTGAGATCATTCAATTCGGATGAAATCTTTACACATTACTTCTATGTTGAATTTATAGGATCCAGTCAACTTTTTTTTTTTTTTTTTTTTAATAATTATTACAATTAATTTGGATATTTGAAGAAGGAGGATATGTCATGAAGTTGTAGATTTTTAATTTTTAATTTTTTTTTAAATAATCACAAATAAAAGAGTTGGGAAAGAATGTAATTGTAATATAAATATTATCATATTGTTTATATAAGCATAAATAGACACGTACCTGGAAAAACAGCGAAAACCATCATAGTTATCACAGTTATAAGAGAGTCTTTTACACTAAGGTCACTTAATGGGGAGGCCTTTTTTTTTTTTTTTTTTTTTAATCTTGAATCACAATGTGATACATGAGTGAGAGTAGAGAGTAGAGACCCTTATATAATAATAATAATAATAATAACCCATCTCATACCATATCCTATATAAATAATGTAGTTAAGGTGCATCAAGCCTAACAAATATTGATCAAATCAGTAACGCTATTTATCTAGTCAGCTCTCTTTACTTAAACATGTTAATTAATTCGGTTTTCATAAACTCAAAATTATAATATCATATGTTACTCACAATTTTATAAAAAACTTACCAATGGTATAACTTACTATTGAACTATTCTCATCTTCACGGTATAATTGTAAATTTGTAATTAAATGTTGATTGTTTTATTTATAAGAATCATCATATTTGAATTATTAGATTGATTATTGGTATTTTGACTAATAATGTTATTATTAAACTTGTATGAAAATTATTGTTTTTTTCCGTACTACGTTTAGACTAACATTTACTATATAAATAGAAATTGTGTTTGTTTTTTTTTCTTTCTAAAATTATAATATTATTTGTTATAAAATGATTAACAAATATTTGTTATTAAGCATAAATGGTAATAAAATGATTAAGACTAAACAAAAGTATAAAAACATAAACTTCGAGTAGAAAAAAGAGAAGTCTTTTTTTTTTTTTTTTCCATCAAATGTATCAAATAAAATGATGAGAGCTTATTTATATAGTTTTAACAAGATGGAAGTTACTTCTATGAAATGATGGACATTCACTTATTTTTATGTATAATATTCATAGCACTTCTCATTGAATGTCTATCGCATAATAAATATATCTTATAACAAGCATTGATACCAACGGAAAAAAAAAAAACCTAGAGGAGGAAAAAGAGTACACCATTTACATTTCAAATTAATATTTGAAGATAAAATTTGGAGAATTACTGAAAGTGATTGAAATGCGTTTCACCGGAAATAAACCAAATACTCAAAAAAAATTATAGGCTCGAGTTATTTTCAGTCTGTGTCGATTATTACCATTTAGGGTTAGTAAACCGAATTTCGAAAAGATAATTAACTTATATATATATATAGGAAATTGAGTTATGAGATCACTAAAAATAATCTAGAAGATTAATTAAAGTGAGTTTCAAACAAAACTCGGTTAAAAAAAAATTAGATAAATTACAATTTACAAGTTTAAATTACTGTTGGTTAGCGTCAAATAAATTCATTCCAACAAATTTTGAAAACCTTAGAACTCATGTAGAGTTTGGAGTGGCATTGGAGAATGACTAAAAATGATTGACAAGCCTAATTGAAAGGCTTTTCAACCAAATACTTATTTATTTATTTATTTTTATAGGTTTGAATTATTGTTTGTTAGCATTGATTATTATCGGTTAGAATAGATAAAACGGATTTCGAATGGATAAGTAATCACTATAAATAAATTATAGGATCAATTAAAGTGAGTTTCAAATGAAACTCAACAAAACAATTAGAAAAATTACAAGTTTTGGCTATCTCCGGTTATT
Source organism: Acer campestre (assembly GCA_954870605.1). NCBI lineage: Eukaryota > Viridiplantae > Streptophyta > Magnoliopsida > Sapindales > Sapindaceae > Acer > Acer campestre. The sequence continues at coordinate 3,540,576 of OX940811.1, forward strand.
GAGTTATGAACATTCTAACAAATTTTAAAAACCTTAGAACTTATGCGGTGTTTGGAATTGAGTGACTGACTGACAGTGGAGAATAACTTTGAAAAAAATAATATGGACTCGAGATATTTGTAGGGAAAAATACCGTAGTACCCGCAGCGGAAGCGAGACTAAAAAAAATAGTTTTCGGATAGCTTTTAAAATTTTTCCAATTATGAACCTTAAACCCTTTTGATTAATCAAACATATATATATAAGAAAGTAATAAAAGAATTTAATACCTCTTGTCGCGTGATCCGATTGACTTGCGTCGATGGTAATCCGCAAGATCTTCAATCCTAGCACGAACGTGGATCACCTAGGAGCGTGGTCTCCCTTTCTTTGAATTGCAAACCTGTGATTGGATTAAACAACCTTTTCTCTCTTGTTCGTTAGTCACAAAAACAATCAAAAGTAACCTAAGATTATTCCGGTCACTTTTGAGTTCTCAATCTAATGATCGAAACTCGCGTGAACCTTGATCGATGTTGTATACACAAGCTTATCAATGATTAAGCAAATAGTACACCATCAAAGAATAATCTATGTTCTTTTTCTTTTGTTTTAGTTGAATAAAATCTCTATCTATGAGTTAAGAAGAAGAAGAAAAATAATTTTCTGCACTAAGCCTTAGGGCTGGCCGAAAATAATATATGTGCATATATATATGGCCCAAATTTTTCTCCTTTCTTTTTAGCTTTAGGGTTGGCCGAATTCTCTTCCTTGATGCATTAGGGTTGCCGCAATTTCCAAAACAAGTTAACTAGTTTGAATTGCACCCTAATTCCTATTTAGAAAAGATTTCCCAAACCTAATCAAACTCATAAATCTTTTATTCTCATATTTTCCTAAAATAAAAAGACTTCCTGTTTGAATAAATAAAACTAATTATTTATTTTCTTGTCAAACAAGTCTTTCTATTTAATTATACTACTACCAATAGTATACCTTTAGGAAACATATTTCCTAATGAGAAAAGATTTGTATCTTAATTAAATAATTAATTAATGAATTAATTAATTCTTATTTAATTAAATAATGAAAACAAAATAATATTTTAGGTTATTATTTAACCTTGCCGCCCCATATTAGTAATGGGCCAAATATTATTTTTCCTATTTCATTTAATCCATAGGACTTTAATTAAAAAGCCCACATGTGAACTAGACCCAATCTTACTAAAAGAAACAAGCCCACATGTCATCCATTAATATATAAATATAATTGTGCAGCCCATTACATAAATAATGTGCAAATTATATTCTTAATATATTAAATTGCAATTCTAGATGGACCCTAAATTGGTCCGGTAGAATATATCAAGTGATCCATGCAAGTCCGTGTGGATCGGGGATCTTGGCGGGCTATCTAAATTTAAGCTCCAATAGACATAACCTAATCACAATCAACTAATGATTCACTTAGGTCCGATCCATTAATTTTAGCTCATTCCACTAAAGAGCTAAAATTGAACTCTTAAATAAAGACAGAAAAGGAAGATGCTTCCTCATTCATACCCTAGACAATCATATTGGAGATAGTGTATCCTCGTGATTAATATCAGTAATCGCCAAGAGTTCATAGACCGCCTATAACTCTCCAAGTTACCATATTTACTCATATGACCACATTTTGAACTTGGATATTTTGACTTGTCCAGAAGCCATGTTTTCAATAGACACTATTGAAAACTCAACGTTGAGATTTAATATCCAATTACCTCAAAACATCCATATGATGATATTATACTCTCATTTAATAAATGGAGCCACGATGTCCATATCTATAAATGAAGTCCTCTATCGATTAACAAATGAATATCACCAAACTATCGAGGATAGACTATGCGATATAATCGTACTCATTGATAGCTCAAATGATATCACCTGCAACCATAAGTCCATCATTTATCTCAGGATTAAGATAGACTCTCCGATTGTCCTGATAATGAAATTACTTTTATCTACTGACGGTTATAGATAAAGTATTTCATTGTGATCCTGTTCAATGCACCCAGTGCACTAGATCCTTTTGCTCGAAGACACTCCGATGATTTTAGACTCATCATATCTCATTTGATCCCACTCAAATGCTAGCAAAAGAATTCTACAACTTTAACAAGATAAAGGTGCCCAACCTTTAACTTAAGTTGTGAACGATATTCAAGACTAACTAAAGAATTGTGTCTACCACATACATATCCAGATGTATGAACAATTCTTCTTTTCTCATAGTCTTTAGACCTTATGATTATTTACTTTAACAATTATTAAACTATAAATGCTATAAGATTTGTTTAAACCAGAAATCACTTTATTAATATGAATAAGATTGTTAATTACACTATTACACTCTTGCTATTGAGCATAATCCTAACAATATTGTCGGTTAGCGTCGACTACTATCGGTTAGAGTCGGTAAATCAAAAATTTCGAAAGGATAATTAATCACTATAAATAATTTATAAGATTAATTAAAGTGATTTTCAAACGAAATTCGACCAAAAAATTACGAAGTTTAAAAGCTACGGTAGCATAGGGGGCAATAAAAAAAATTCCCAAAATCAAAACAAAAAAGAAAAGGAAAAAAAAGACCAAATAATTTGATTTTATGACGTGGTTCCTCGTGACAAGGCACACGTGTGGAAGAGAAACCACTAACTAAACAAAATAGAAACAAGAGACAACAAAAACAACCACCATCGCATCCCTCCCTCTCCGGTTCTCCTTTTGTTACAGTTTTACCAGTTACACACGACAACCCATCCACGACCGCCACGCCACCCACCCACCCACCATCACAATCCACAAACAAACACCACGACGCTGCGTTTTGTATTCCAATCCAAAATCCAAATCAATTCCTTAGTTTTTCTCACTTTATTTATCAATATTATTATTATTCAACGTCTCTATCACATTTTTCATTTTTCATTTTTATTTATTTTTTGTTTCAAAATGATTTGAAAAAAAAAAAAAAAAACAAAAAAAAAAGAGAAAAACAAAATCAGATTCGATCGTATCTATCTCTCCTCTCTTCTCCGTCATCGATCTTCACAACATTTTTTACATTCAATCGAAATTTCCAACACTTCTCTCTCTCCCCTCTCTATCTATCTATCTCTCTCCTTGTCGCGTCGCTAGGGTTTTCGATTGTTTGTTCCGGTGAGTCTCTGCTCTGATTCTCTCCAAGTTAGGGTTTTCTTTGTTTTCTTTGTTCTTAGTCCGGACAATTTCCGTATTCGTGTACAAGTTTTTATTTTTTTTATTTAGTGAATAGTTGGAGGAGGTTTTACTTGAACGAATTGGTTGATAGGGGTGTTGTTTTGTTAGTAATTTATGAATTCGGGTCAAATGTTCAATCCGGGCATGGATTCTGCCCGAGAAACCGGCAGCGTCGCGGGTACCGTACTCATTCCAATGCGCTTCGTTTGGCCTTATGGAGGAAGAAGTGTTTTTCTAAGCGGTTCTTTCAATAGGCGAGTCTTCAGCTTCTATTTGATTTAAAAAAATAAAAATAAAAATAAAAAATTTGTACATGTGTTTTAATCAGTGTTTTTGTGTGTGTGTGTGTCTTTCTTTTTTTAATTGTCGTGAAGGTGGTCTGAGCTTCTACCGATGTCGCCGGTCGAAGGTTGCCCGACTGTATTTCAGATTATATGGAGCATAAGCCCAGGTTACCACCAGGTCAGTTTCTGGTACCTGAAGTTATTGAATGTGTATTTATAGTAACGATAAAGTTTTGTAGTCATAAGATGAATTTACTCATGCCCAGATGACTTTTCATTGGCTATTGCCTCTGTAATTGGAGAGAGAAAAGTTATTGATGATATTTTGTTATTAGGGTGGCAGACTGGCAGTATTATATTAACTAATTTGCATTGATTGCTATTGATGGGTTACCCCCAGTTAAATGTTTAGGTCACCAGTGAGTTAAATGTGTACATTGACTCTCAAGGCTTTTGACATATATTTTTGGAGGCTCATATGCTTTTATCAATTTATCTACATGCAGTACAAATTTTGTGTCGATGGAGAATGGCGACACGATGAACACCAACCTTACATCAGTAGCGAATATGGCGTAGTGAATACTGTTCTTTTGGCTACAGAAACTAATTTTGGGTCTGGAATCAATGCATTGATACCTGCTGGATCTAGCATGGATGTGGATAACACGGCATTCAATCGTGCGGTAAGGATCGGTTATACTTTAACATTTTCTATTACGACCACCTGGAAAAATAGTGATGTTCTCATTGTCTTGTGTTTATCTTTGTATCTGTTAACCGAACTGAATGAGTTTTTAGCATCATTTTTTTTCACGTGACTTCAGTATTGGGGTGATTTTGATTCTTATTGAATGCCAATCTAATTTTTTATAAGACTTTCTCAATCAGATAGATTTGTTATTATTCACATAGAGAACATATATGGTTACTGAATTTATTGTTTATTTGTTGTCATAATTCTGCTGATGCTCAAGGTAGTTTGTACAATGTACATCAGCCCTGCTCTTGTAGGCTGTAGATCATTCCTTAATTTCTTTATTCTTTGATTGATTTTTTTTGGTTATTTTTTACCCAATTTTGAGTTGTATGAGTGGATTGATTATCTGATTTACAATGCAGGTTCGAATTTCTGATGGTACTTTGACAGAGGCAATCCCAAGGATAGCAGAAGCTGACTTACAGGTGTCTCGTCACCGTGTTTCTGCATTTTTGTCTGCACATACTGCATATGAGTTACTTCCCGAGTCAGGCAAGGTTTGGATGCTTCACCACTGGCCATTTTCCTCAATGAGATCAACATTCGATAGGCTATTGAGCTCAATTACTGATAATTAGTTCCTCTAATTCCTAATATAGATACACCTGGTTTTATAGGTTGTAGCCTTGGACATTGATCTACCCGTGAAACAAGCGTTTCATATACTGTATGAGCAGGTATTTATATCAAATTTTTTTGACAAGAAAATTAGAGATGTTCTTTTAGGAATGAATTAGCTGAAGGTCGTTGACATGTTCCTTGGATTGTTTTTATTTTTTATTTTTTATGCAAGAATAACTGAATAAGTCCGGATCCATCATTTTGGAGTATTAAGCATGCATGCAAAGTGAATTTTCAATCAATAATCTCCTTTGTGGAAGCGCTTTCTTTACTTTGGAAGCAAAACTTTAAATGTTAGTATGTCCAAATTGTTGACAGAAAATGATAGACAACATAAAATTCTATTCAGCATTTTGGCTTTTATGACTCTTTAGGTTGTGCTGATCATATTTGTATCTTGGAGTTGTTCATGATTATTCTTCTTAGTTCCCTCAATAAGTTCTATTAGGTTGATAAGTAGTAAGTTTTACTAGGTTGTTTATTACTCTGTGGCTTGCATTTGTTTTAATTTTTTTTCTTTCCATTTTGGACTTTATAATTGATGCCGCTGACCTTTTACAGAGTACAAACTACAAACCCTGCATACTTAGGGTTGCGGTCCCTCTTTTTGGTTTTTTTTTTTTTAACATCTTTACTTACTGTAAGAATAAATGAAAGCTTAAAGCTTTATTTGTATAGCTGTCTACAACATTCATGCATATTTACTTGTTGCTGATGAAAAGCTTGAATATGCATCTTTTACGAGTCAAGTTGTTTACAGGGTATCACCATGGCACCTCTCTGGGACTTTTGCAAGGGGCGGTTCATCGGAGTGCTTAGTGCATCCGACTTCATATTAATTTTAAGAGAGGTATGTGATTGCAAAATCAAGCTCTTTGGTACTTGTGAGACTGTTAATAGAACAGAACTTAATATTTATGGTATAGTTTGTTGGATAACTGTCATTGAAAATTTACCCAGTCTTGATGCTGCTAATATCTCGTACCGAGGAAGTATATATAAACTTGGCCCTACAAGGTATCTTTAGGTGTCGATCTTTATATATTGGATTTATATATTGCAATATGAGATGATTGTTGTTCAACCTCTTTAAACCTAACTACTGGGAAAGAACAATTATTTCAATGAAATGTTTTTTTAAGAGTTCAAGACCTCTGGTTTTTGTTGTCTAAAGGCTTCTCTCTCTCTCCCCCCACTTGCACACACATTACACATATGATAGATTTAGATGTACAAGATGGCTTTTAAGATTTTAATTTAATCTTGGGTGGAATATATGATAGCCATGATTACTTTGCGTAATGCCATTTTGGATGCTGAGATTATTGACTGAAGATTTCGATAGTTAGATTTTACCATTCATTTTTTTTTAAAACATGGTCACCTTTTACATGCAGCTTGGAAATCATGGCTCAAATCTAACTGAGGAAGAGCTTGAAACACACACAATTTCCGCCTGGAAAGAGGGGAAAGCGTATATGAATAGACAAATTGATGGTCATGGAAGGGCATTTTCGAAACCTCTCATCGATGTGAGTGACTTAGTATATTTTTGTATCTGTAGTATGTATGTGCACCACTCATTTTCTATTTTAACATAAAACTACAATTTGGGTTGATAACCCATAAAAGATGCTATAATTTGTGGGTGCATGTCTGTATGTGAGTTGTGACATGAAACTTCCATGTGAAGTGTACTTGGTGGCCGTCCCGTTACATCACAACACACATTGAAGCTTGGAGTTGATGGTCCTGCTACTTTGGGTTCTCCTTTTAAATTTATCAGTTAATGCTTATCTTGTCGATAAAATTGTTTGTACTTTCAATTTGAGAAAAACATATCTTCTGGTGATATCCTGTATGGGTGGGCCTGTCTATTGACTCAAATGTTTGTTGATTTTGCAGGCTGGGCCAAATGATAACTTGAAAGATCTTGCTTTGAAATTATTGCAAAATCAGGTGGCTACAGTTCCCATCATCCATTCACCTACAGAAGATGGTTCATTTCCCCAGTTATTACATCTTGCTTCACTTGCTGGAATTTTAAAATGTAAGTCTTTTGTATGTTTACCAAGCTATCTTTCTTGATTTATTACTGACAGATGTTAATTTTCAGGTGTTTGCAGGTATTTTAGACATTGCTCTGGTTCATTGCCCATACTTAAACTACCAATTTGTTCAATTCCCTTGGGTACATGGGTTCCTAAAATTGGGGAACCTAATCGACGGCCATTAGCCATGTTGAGACCTAGTGCTTCTCTTAGTGCAGCATTAAATTTATTAGTCCAAGGTATGTTTGTTGTTTTCAAGCCAGTTTAGAGTATTAAGATAGAGAGAATATGGAAAGGGAATAAAGTTAATGTTGTTTCTGAAGTTAAAATTAAGTTTTCAGCAACGAATATCTTGTAAGAATCGTTTTATAATCATGGAGTTTTTGTGTTAGATAGAGGTGATGCTATAAGTACTACTGAGGTTAGCTAAATAATGCAAAATTAGACCTAATCCAGATTCATCTATTTTGCTATAATTCTCATGTACTCCATTGTGCATTTTGCTGCTGCAGCTCAAGTAAGTTCAATACCAATAGTTGATGATAATGACTCATTACTGGATATATATTGTCGGAGGTATGTTGTGGTTTTGGATTCTTTTCTAGTGCTAGATCTAATTTTCTGAGTTTTTCTGTGATTTGAGGGTGAAATTTGTTGATTTTTTTTTGTACAGTGATATAACAGCTTTGGCAAAAGACAGAGCTTATGCTCATATTAATCTCAATGAAATGACTATTCATCAGGTTACTACTGTACTACTTTGTGTTTTCAATGATTAGTAGTATCAGTGCATTATTTTTTATTAAATGCTTATTTTGCTTAATCGATCGGTACTGTCGTACTTTTCCAGAGTCAAATAATGATATTCTGTAACGATTTTAAGATTTGTACCGGATGTTAGGTCAAACTACAAAATCTCAATCTGATCTAGCAATGTTTAACTGGGTTAGTTTCTTCTGTTTGCATTGTAAGGTGCACGTTTCAGATGCAGATTCTGTTTTCTTCTACAGATTCATGTATGATCAGCTAATATATTTGGTTGAAGCTTTATTTTTAGCATTAAGAAAAGTCTTTAGAATATCATTCGGTTTTAGAATAGTTGGTTTGAGGGGTTCTGCTGTGAAGGTAAAGCATCGGGGTGGTCTCAAGGATGTTCTTGTTGAATCCTTATGGAGAGATTACTGGGAGCTTGGTGTTCAATTGGTGGATCGGAGATTTTTCTGGATGAGGCTGCTGTATATAAAATATTGCTAGCACCATTCTGTGTACATTTTTTTGTTGAAAGGTCCAAGATTGTAACTTTTGCAAGATTTGGCAAAGACAATAGATTTCCTAGAAGTGTCAAGCCCCATTTCTATTGATTTTCTCCCTAACCATCAGTGGGATATGTATTCCGATATGGCTAAAGTTAATTAGAGTCCATGGAACAGTTTCTCAACTGTGAAATTTTACTTGCAAGTTGCAACTACTTGAATTGCATGCATAGAAAGGCTTGTACACAAGTTAATTATGTGGTGCAATTGTCCAAAAGAAGTACTTTTAGGCGTTGTTTTAACATTGTAGTTGTTTCTTGTCTAATACTTTCAATTTTACATGTTGATGGCTCCAGGTTTTTCTTCAGTTTTGCATATAAACTACAGATTTTATGCACGTCAATTTTTTTTTTTTTCTTTTCTTGAAAGTGTCAGCATGATTTTAACGTAATTCCTTAAAGTGTGTATAAACTACAGATTTCATGAACGTCTAATGCTCTGTTTCTCTGCTGTTGCTAAATTGAATTTAGGCATTACAATTGGGACAAGACTCGTATTCTCCTTATGAGCTGAGAAGTCAGAGATGTCAGATGTGTTTGCCCTCGGATTCCTTGCATAAAGTAATGGAGCGGTTGGCAAGCCCAGGTAATTTGATTCTTCTTTCCAATTCTGCTTCTGAATTTGTGAATTCTTTTCAAGTTTAGCATTGTGGTTAGGGCGATTAATTTGTATCTTGACATGTGCAAGGCCAGCCTCCTTTTTTGTATTGCTGTATTCTACTACAAGGCTCCATAGGATCGTAATTTTTGGAGCTATTATTTGAAATCCTTTTACTAGTTTTGAAACACAATAAAGAGAGGTGCTTGGTCGATGTTGCTACTCTATATTGAGTAATATACAGTTTAATATTTATAGCTTTTAAAAGTTTCAATTCCAACATCATATGACACCTACCAAAATGGAATCGGATGTTTTACTGGATTAATATCCAGTTATCCACTATAACAGTTTCTTTCTTTGATACATAGTTGTTTATTACCTTTTTTTGTAATAATTTAGTTTGGAGACATTATCCGTCTTCTTGTTTTCCTAGCAGGATAACCAGGAGTTTTGTGAAATAAATTATTTTCTGTATCTCTTTTTTGCCATTAGATTTGATACCCCAGTGAAGTATGTGGAATCTGATTGTTTGCTAGTTTTCCTTGATGAAGGGTCTGTGTTATTCTGCCGCTTATGTATTAGTGTTAAATTTTTCAAAGAAAATCAATAAACCTTTCCTGAGGTTTGATTAATATACAGACAAACCCTACTGATTTTGAAATTCAGTAGAGACCTTATCTGAAATTATGAAAAATGTCATAAACGTTTGTTAAACTTTAAGTGTCAAAGAGTAATCTGAGTGTCTCTGCAATGATCTCCCCACCAGATTAATTGCTTATTTTCTCTGGCTTTCAGGTGTTCGACGTCTGGTCATTGTGGAGGCTGGCAGTAAGCGGGTAGAGGGCATTGTTTCACTCAGTGACGTTTTCAGGTTCTTGCTTGGTTGATTGCAAATAATCCCAAAAATTCTATCTAAACTGCATTAGTACTGGAATTGCCCCCGGTTTACAACTTGTGTGCACCATTCTGCCTTATCCTCGTAAAAGGGGCCCACCCCGGTACTCTACTTCACACGGTGATTGGATTGGATCTCATTTCTTTACCATCGGTTTGGCCTCTTGCTTCATCGCCTTATTTTTAGAATTTTAGGCTGAAGAAAGAGGCTTGTAATTCGAGAGGATTTGATTTGATTCTCTCCCAAATTTGTTCATCTCCCCCTCCCCTGCTGCCCATATATCATTAAAACAATGTGCGATTCTAATGTAGATGCCATGTTTTTGGGGAGCATGAAACCTGTAATTGTTCATTTCTGCTACAAAGTTATAAGTGGAAGAAAGATCTTGAACAAGGAAAAAAATTACTTATTATTCTCTGCTATGATTATTGCTTGCTTCTTCGAGCTATTATTGTTTTATTTTTTTTGGGTGATTCTATTGAGCTTAAAGAATAGGAATATATACTTGAAATGTAATGTTCCAAGTGAAGAATCCCTATTATATTGGATTCTTTTTGTATATCAATTGACAACAAGAGGAAGCACAAGACAAGGATGTCCTTGTCTAAGTTTATTTTTATTTTATTTTTATTTTGTCCTTGGCATTTTCTACTTTTTTTCATAACCCAGAAATCCTCCAATTCCGTTTAGGGCAACAGAGTTTGAAATTAGGGCTCCCACTGAATCCTATAATCTTTGGGAAACAAAAAATTATAGCATTTGGTAGGGGGATTCAAACTCCAAATGAGTCATGGGTAACATTCACTTTCTATTTAAGTCGCATTAATTATAGAATTATAAATACAATCTTAATGATTTTTCCTTCCACACAAACAAAATTAAGGAGGGTGTATTAAATTATGATACTTGAGTACATTTAAAGACATTTTTTAAGTGATAGATTTTTATGGATTTCTACGGACTTTTGTAAATCCACAAGAACTTTTATTGATTTGTTTAGACATCTATCTCAGACTTTTATGGATTTGTTTAGATATCTATCTTGAACTTTTTATAGTTTTGTTTAGACATACATGGACTTTCATAGATTTGTTATTTATGACTTCTATTATTGATGGAGAATTATACCACTATATGGCCTAATAACACAATTTATACACTCAACTAATATGATCCATTAATACAATTTGCATCACTAACAATAATCTCTGCTTTCTTCCTTTTCTCTTCTATTACTTTTCACCTCCTTAATTAACTATTTCTCTTTTCAGTTCTCCATTTGGACTTTGCTTATGACTTCCTTATATATATATATATATTTGTCATGTATTATGTTTCAATAAAAGAAACGTATCACGTTATCCATATAATAATTTAATAACATACGTCTATGCATCCATTTATGAATTTAATTAAAAACCATGTATGGATTTTTGCCTAAATATTTCATTGAAGGTTATGATTTTATCTACTAATTTTGCTCATGATTTCATTTTATATATTGACCAGAAAACTTATTATTTTATTTTCAGTACATGTTTTCAAATTTCGCTGTAAATTCGTATGAAAGAGAGCTAAAACGAGACATCGATTAGAGATTTTGACGAAGAATAAAACTAGTTCAACACAATATAGAAACGATTTTTTTTTTTCTTAATTGGATTCCACATATTCTCTTCTGTAGAATCTATACAATTGAATCATCAGGAGTAGTTCATCCAAAACAAAACAATTTCCTTGTAAAACGTTGATGACTTGATATCAATACTGAAACATATTGTAAATTAAATGGTGCAATTGCGTCATTGACTTAAGCAGTAAGCAAAGTATATCAAATGAAAATCAAAGGAGATGGCAACCGGTGTTTAATCCAATATTTTATAACAATATATACAATATTTTTACTATATATATATTGAATGGCTTTATTTGAATGCAGAGGAACCCTACATTTGGCCATGTTAATGCCCTACATTTGGCAAAAGAAATATTACAATAACTGCATTGATTGATTTTCCTAACTTCCTAGGCTCCAGTATGTGGGCACTAGAATAAAACTACAGTTTCATTGTTGCTTTTCAAAAAAAAAATATCTCGAGAACTATTTTTAAATTATTGCTTCTTTGCCTGTCTTGTATGCGAATGAATGAATGATCCTTGTTAAGCAGAATGAAATTTTACTCTTCTTTTTGTCTCCATGCCTGGTTTCGTGGATAATTATTATGAATAATGTTATGATGCTGGAACACCATTTCTCTTTGTTGCAACAAGAGACTAAAAAACTTAGGAATGACAGAAAAAAGGCGCAATGAATTGAGGTCAGTTTTTATAGAGTTACTAAACAAGATCTTGTTGCATCATATCTTTTGAAATTTTACATGATGGTTGTTTGCTCATCATATTGCAATGACATTATCAAACTCATTATTTATTAGATTGCAGTCGAAAAATTAGTAAGGGAAAATCATCGATCGGGATTATTTGATTAGAGAAGAAGTGAGAAGAAGCAACACTTTTCTGTTGAGAGAGAGAGAGAGAGATATCAAAGTTAAAAAATACTAAAAAAATAATAGAGAGAAAACGACATCGTTTAGTACCCTTAATTTTGTACTTCTCCCTAATCTACACAGAAAGAAGAGAGGGAGAGAGAGAATGGTGAAAAACGGAGAAGAATTAACAGAAGAAGAAAAAAGGGCTCTGAGAGGCAGCAAATTCGCTCCTCTCCCTTCTCTACCCGCTTCTTCTTCTTCGCGTCCCCAACCCAGGTACGCGTTTTTTCCATTTCTTCGTTTTCTTTGTTTGATGCTGTTTTCTTGATATACCCATTTGATGAAGTTCATACATATGCTTTTCTTTTTTTTTCTTTTTTTTAAAAATAACTTTTAAAATTTTTGAAATGTGTTTACAGGTTGGCGCATCCCGGTGGACCGTTGACGACGAACAAGGCGGCGGCGTTGGCCAAGTTCTTGGAAAGAAAACTAAAGGACCCAGATGGGTTATCTTCTATCAACCCCGATCTTGTTGAATTGGCTGTCAAAAACGCCAGAGACACTGTCCTTACCAGTATGTCAATTGTTAATTGTTATGTGCTTCTCTCTTTCTTTGGTCCTGAAAAACGTTAGTGAAACTCCTTAAAAAGACTGTGATTTTGTGTTTGTGATGTCAAAGATACATGATTGCAATGGTTTAAAATGGTGACTAGTTTGATGAATTTGTCAAATGGAAGATAATTTTTGCTGTTTTCACATTCAGTGTTTTACCCATTAAACAGGATTGAAATTCAGTGAAACTAATTTCTAAGATACTGATGATAATTTCCTTATGAATAGGTTTCCAATAAAAAGGTCTCAGCTTGAGGACCATTGGCCTATTGTGTGTGTTCGAATGTCGACTGTCGAGTACTTATAATAGGAGATATAATATACAATGATATAGGTTTTCTATATGCTACATTGCTACATGTTCATTTCAGAGCTAGAATCGATTAATCGCTTATCGAGTAACTGTCATTTTCTCATGCAAGGTTTTAGATTGAAGCTTATATATTGAGAGGTTGGAAGTATGCTATTTTGCTTGCAGAGGCTGTAGTTGAATGAATCTTGACGCTTATTTTTAACTCGTATCTTTTTGCCAATTGTTACATTGGCATTCCATAGTGGTCGGCATTTTTTTGTTTTTAGAAAATATTTTGAGGTTGGACTTCTAGTCATGACTGGTTTTCTTTCACGTCAGCAATTCCTAATCAAAATGCTATGAAGTTGTATCTCTATGCTAGGTAGATTATGGATTAGGCTTTTTTCATGTTTATTTTAGCATAATATGAATATGGTGGATTGATGTTATATACGAGTGATATCCTTACATGAAAATCCAGTAATAAACTAATTTTCGTACTTCCAATTTTTTATCAACTAATAAGTTGGGCAGAGTTATACTATCAGTTATCAATTTGCAAATAGACCGAGGCTATTATTACACGCTTATGTGATGATACACATCATTTATCGGGTTTACTTATCTGTATGTGTAAATAATTGTAGTTTGTAAGGAAGTAGTTATTGATTGGAAATTAGTTTCTGATTTCATTTTTCTTTTATACACCAGGTAATTCTTCAAATTCAGGAAGAACGATTCGACATGTAACTTCATTTCACGACGATGAGGTGTGTTGAGTCGGTATTCCTGCTGTTGGTATATGAAAGGTGTTAGATTTTTATGTTTGTCACTTCCTAATTTTTGCAGGTTTCACTTGAAGAGGTAAAATTTGATGATTTCGAGCCGAAAGAATCAAAGAAGATGAAAAAGAAAAAGAAGAAGAAAAACAAAAAACAAAAAACAAAAGGTGGTTCGCTGTTGATACTCTCGTGTATTCATTCAGTTTTGCTGTTTGTGTTGCATCTGTTGATTAACTAACGGTATGGTTTTTTCTGAGGCAGGTGGTGGAAGGTTGTGAATCTGTTACCTTGAAAATACCCAAAAAGAAGTTGAAATTGTGATTGTTTTATCAGTGAACCAATTCATGAAATATCCTTTCCAGGCTTTAAAAACTGGAGTTAGCGATATAAGCAGGAATGCGGAATACAGCATTCTAATTCAATTGATTTTGATCAGTTTCGTTAGCCAAAGTATAGTTTCCGATCATGTGAATTTCTTCGAATATTACAAATCGCTGGTTGTCGATTCGTGTGTAACAGGTTCTGCTGATGGTTATTTGCCATATTTTGTAGTCAAATACCTCAAAAAGAAGTCATTTTATGCAACTATTTTAAAACTCTTGTTCTGTTAGTGGTAACGATTTGTGTACATTAATATGCTGAAAAGTTTGACCTAGTTTTGGAGTACACTACATGGTGTATTTCTAGCAGCCATTTTAGTTTACAAACCATTGATGAGAAACAAGAGATGATCATTTTTTCATAAAGTTTATGAATCATTTGCACATAATTCCTCGAAAATTCTATATCCGGAAGTAAACAATTCCTATCCCGGATTTAAGAATAATTATCGAAAAGAAAGATTTTGACGAAACAAATTCAAAACCTAAGGTTACACAGGAGTTCAAACTCAAAAGAGTTGAGATTTTTACATACAGCAATTATATTTTGAGAGGCTATGTAGGTATGAGCGCCAATATTTGATTTTTGATGATTCCCATGCATTTCTGTATCTCTGCATAAATCGGAAGGTTCTGTGAACAACCTGGCTGCAAACTTGTGACGGCAGAATCTAGTGCCTGAGCGACGTCACCTGGAGGAAACTGTCGTTCTGTACATTTCTGTATTTTGGATAACAAAGATGATCAGAGTCATAAGCACTTTTTTCACACACAAGGAAAAATTAAATGTATTTATAAAATCTAATCTACTTAAATGAGGATTTAAAAGATTTTCTGAATTTTTCATTTCGAATGATAATGTGATGAATGATAAGATAAAAACAAATATACAACCAAATCTTTTGGGATAAAAAAAAAAATTCTGATATAATTTTTTGGATGGAAAAAACTAAATATTTTTACAATGTGGAGTGTTTACCAACTTTATGGTTATGATATTTGTGGATTTAAAAGCTATGCAATATAAAACGTTAAATCCGGCAGAGAAAGAAAGATTATGGAGTATACTCGTAAAATTTACCTGAATCATGAGCATGGTAGCAACACAGTGCGCAATTAGTTCTGAAGGAATTTGTGCAGCATCTTCATCATTCAGATTGTTCGACTTAGAATCAGGTGCATGACTAGTCCCCAGTGGACTTGTCGTGGAGGTGTCCTGCTGATCCTGGGAAGGCAGAGTGATGTTAACGGGATCTACAGGGGTAGAAGGCCTTACAGATGGCATACTTCTATCATCCACTGAGAGCCGATTATTTACAAAATCCATAGCCTCCTCAATCCTCTCGATGCCACTTCCTCCTTTTTTGAAAGATGACACCGCCTGAAATGGTGAGGCTAGTCAGTAAAAATTGCACTGTCTTGGAGTTAGAAGTGAACTGGCCACCGAGAAACAATGATGATTAATAATTTACTCAAATAAATGTATACACGGACCTATTGATCTACAGAGTGAATAATTACCATGTACCTACAGCATCTTTAGAAAATTCCCCCCTTAGAATGGCTAAATCAGACCCTATACCAAGTACCACAACATCGTCACCCCCTCCCCAACCTCAAATGAGGGAAATTACAAATAAATCCCCTCGAGACTACAGGGTAAATATTTCCATTAAATAATACAAATGTTAGGATCACCTACATGTATTTTCATGGACGTGAAGAAAACTAAGCATCTGATTACTTGATTGAGCATTTGGCCATAATGAAGGTGGAGACCCACCAAGAAATGTTGTGCTAGATATGATTCGTGTGTAAAATGATAAAGCATTAGTTCACTAAATTGTAAGAAAAATGATTTAAATCTAGAGAAAGTTAAAGATTAGGAAAAATAATCTTTGGGTCTCTATAGCTTTACAAACATTGCAGTATCCGCAAAGCATGACAGAAATAGAGTTCACTGTCTATCCTTACCTGCACAGCTGCATCAACCATTTTCTGGGCTGTTGTTCTTGAACTTTCTACAATTTCAGCCACATGAGATCCAGATTCCAATGTTTGGTACGCAGAATGATCCAAAGAGCTTGAGTGGCCAGTGGGTTCACCTAAGCTGGCAATTGGCTTTGGCCATATAAGCGGGATGTTTCCTTGATATGTGTTGCGCTGCCTTAAACAAAACAGTGCAGAAGAAACCTGCAGGTGAAAGATAATCAAGCAATTGGTGCATGACCAGAATAAGATTATGCATAATTAAAGAAAAGAGATCAAAACTAAAAGTTGGTTTATAAATAACATGCCTGCTCATTGATTTCGTTAAGCTGTAAAACTATAGCAGCATAATGCTTTTTAAATGATTCCGAGTCCTTGAAAGTGCTGTCTACATCCTTTTGGGTTTCAATCACTTCATCATTCATGCGCCTCAACTCAGACACCACAGCCTCCTACAAGTTGAAACATGATCCATCAATTCATTTCCTAGATACAAATTTTAACAGGAGAACTACAAATGGTTTCCACAAGTATATTCCGATGAAAACCATCACCAACCAAAAGAAAAAAGGAAGAGTGTAGATTTTCTGGAATGTTACGTGATTAATTTAAACCATCCAGTGGAATGTAAAAATGATAAGAGAGCAAAGCAGTACTATGAACAGTAAGAACATATGAATGACAATGCAGGAAATAATGGTACATTGACATGTATCGTTAGGGAATCAACATGCAAAGACATGAGCAGATAAGCATAAGAGACAATTCTTCGAAGGACTATAGTAACAAAAGTTGATGCATGGGCCAACAAAATATATAACCTTCTTGTCAAGGGCACGAGTCATTTCAGAAAGAGCTTGGACATCAGCTTCCTTTGCTTGGATTTGTGCAATAATAGAAGGCTGCATTATTGCTTGTTGACTATTGACAGTTTCACTAGGCCCAACTTTAACTTGCGAATTAGAAGTTGGCGGAACCACCTGACCAAACAATTTTCTCTTCTATAAGATAAACAGTTTTTTGTTAATGGAAAATATGCAAATACTTAGCTATAAGAGTGAGATAACAAGACCATGGGTTCTAGTACTTCAGCAATTAAATGAAAATGAGGAAAAAAAAAAAGAACAGAAAATAAGGCAGTCTATAAAATATACATGTTAGAAAACGCAACTCTGTATCCAATAATATTAGTGGTTGGGATAAATGTTTCACTTATGCTTATCCAGAAGAAAGAGTCTAGAAAACATGTACATAGCTTAAATGGAAAACTTTTCACACTAGGATTTGAAAATTCCCTACTTTGACAAGCATACAAAAATGTTATGGTTTCAAGAATTACTGACCTTTTGCTGTTGTAATAAATTGTTGATATGATAATTAGTAGAAGGTGAGATATGAGAGGGACCATGGGTGCTCTCCAGGTTCTCACATTGGGCAAATTTTATATATTCTTCCATATTCCTTTCTCTTGGTTGTGCACTCATTCTGAGATCATTGATATTCTCCATGAATTTACCTAAAGCTGTAGTTTGTCTTGCAAGAGATGTGGGCAGATTTTCCAATGGATTTAAAGGCATGCAATCAATATCCTGCAACAAAAAAAAAAATTACCATAACAGTTGGAAGGATAGAACAACATAAGTGAATAGCCAAAAATGGTTAAATATACAAGGTAGAAAGCTGATTTTCAATGAATTATAAACCATATGCTTTTAATTAAGATAGGAAAAAAAAAAAAAAAAACACTTGGCATGAGGATACAAACATATCTCTGGAAATCCAGACACTCTGTTGGTTCAATTATCAGTAAATTGGCACAACAATTTCCAGAAGAAATAAAATCCAGACACTCTGCTGGTTCAATTATCTTGTTGAATAACAAGCAAAATACAATCAAAACTGCAAGCAATCAGAACCAACATCTATTTTGGAATCTAAATTGGCAACATAAGCAAATTTCATCCTCAGAGAACAGAATACTGTCAAACTACATAAAATGTATAATGTTTATTGGTTTGTTTTACTATGTGGTGGTCTCATATAGTTTATAGGTTTTGGTAATTGTAGAAGTCATCCTATAGAACTTACAACGAAGATGCTAAAAATTACATTTGTAAAAATCCCCATTTCTTACTCATTAATTGCTTTCAATAAAGTAAACCTATTGGTTCATAAACCTCTCCAATAACTGTAAAGAATTAAGACAAGGTCAACTGCAAGGAAGGTCCAGAATAAGAGGTAAGGAGCAATTTGTTACTAGCATACAGCCCTGTCTAATGTTTATACAGAATAGTATAAGCTAAATCTGATGGAGACCTCAAAAAATTCAAACCATATTTTGCTATCTAAGCCATCACCTTCTTTGTATGTACAGCATACTACTCAATTATGCCAATTATTTGAATTAAAAGACGTGCATATCTGTGAAATAACAAAATACACAAATTCAAAAACATTTTTGATATAGAAAATGAATATGTAAGATGTCTTTAGAAATTGGGACAAAAAGATTTACCCTGACAAACTCAACCCCTAGTTCACGTCGATCAAACTGAACCCTGTACCTACTACGATCAACGGTTAGTACACTTCCATCATGAATCTCTCTTGTCCTTGGATGAACACCAATAATACGTTGCCCAACATATAAAGGTCGAGCTAAATCAGTCGGAAGTCCTTCCCTAGTACCATCACGAAGTTCAGCATAATGGGTTCTGACAGATTCCCTGTATTGATTAAGTTTCTCTTTCTCTTCCTTCAAGAATTGCTCAGAAAATCTTCGTGGCCTGCCAAGAGAACTGTGACAACAAGAGAGATAAAGTGAAGAGTTTCATAGCTAAAACTTATCATAATGTGACAAAAGTTGAAGTAAGAATGTCCATGGTAGAAGCAGTTATAAGGTATGTACCTCCTTATGACACCCCATTCAACACGAGTTAATCTTGGAACATGACTCAACCCTACATGATCCAAGTACTCCACAAACTCCCTTTTAGCAAACCATGGGTAATCAATCGCACTATAGAACCACTCGAAAACACACCATCTCCGAACTTGGTACCGCGATAGGCAATAAGAAACTAGTTCCTGTAATTATATGTATACAATATGTAACAAAATCAAAGATCCAAGAAACTATAAGGAATTTTGAGATAATTAACCACAATTGACCTTAAGTATGAGCATTCTGTCATGGAATGAAGGAATGAGTCTACGAGATTGAGCATTTATAATATCCTCAGAAAACTTTAACATATCATCAGAAGACTTTGTATCTTTCTCAATCAGGGGTTTTCGTGTGTCCATCTTACGCCTGCTCCTCACTTTGGTAGGTAAGTTGACATGGTTTGTAGGTAAAACATGCACTGTTGATGGACTTGAATCGTTCCATTCCTTTCCGTGATCAGTACTTGAACTATGCTCAGAAGGTTTTACCAATTTTCCTTGTTTTGGGTGTGCAGCACCATGAGTGCGTTTACCTTTACTCACAAACTTCTTCAACTCATCTGTAGCCTAAAAGGATGTGCAGATATATCAGAATAAGATCAAAAAACAGATCAACAAGGCATGAAGGCATGAACAACCTAGAAACAAAAGTCATCATGCTAGTAAAGAAAGTGAACCTCACTTTGAACAATAGGCACATAAATGATACTAAGACAAATTGAATTGCAGCTAGTATAGTCATGATTTACTAATCAAGCTACACATGAATAACAATGGCTACTCAAGGCTAGGAGGACAAAAGGAAAAGACCTTAACCTTTAAAACCCATAACATCCACCTTAACTAGAAAATTGAATGATAAAATGGATACTCTTTTTTTTTATCCCATACAAGAAAAAGCAAACATTGTAAGCTCCTTGATAAATGTTTTGATCCAAAAATGATCTCAATAGGAGCTAACCAAGTAAAGTTAATTTTCAAAGGTAAGTATCTTAAACCTCAATCGACTTTATCGGGTAAAAATGAACGCAACCAAACCCAAAAAGCAACTTAAATGATAAATATGTTACAAGAACATCATTCCATACATTCACATTCACACACACACACACATAGCAAAGCCATCAATTTGGCAAAAGCATGTTAGGAGACCTGCTACTTATTTTGAAGGAAAAGAAATTACTCTCAATAGGAGCTAACCAGCTAAAGTCACTTTTTTTCTTCTTTTCAAAGGTTGTAAGTATCTTAGACCTCAAATGACTTTATTGGGTAAAAATGAATGCAACCAAACCCAAAAAGCAACTTAAATGATAAAATATGTTACAAGTACATCATTCCGCACATTCACACACCAACACACACATACATAACAAAGCCATCAATTTGGCAAAAGCCTGTTGGGAGACCTGCCACTAATTTTGAAAGGAAAAGAAATTACACACCTCAAATTTCTGAGATTTACCCGGTAGAGAATCAGAACTATCTCCAAGTTTCTGCATCTGTGCCAGTAAGGAACTTGCATAAGGTCATCAAGGCATGCCACAGACTAGAATGAATATTCATTAGAAAATAATTAAAAAAAAAAAACTTACATCCATCCTTAGTTTAAATGGTAAGAATTTTTGTCTCCTTGTCCGGCTTATTATCTGATCCTCTGCTTCTGGTACAACACTAATTTCATTCGCACGATATTTTGCCAGTTTAGTTATTTTGGAGGCAATGAATTTTACTCGGGGACTTGATTGATTCCCCTTTGGTTTAGACTCATCTATAGTTCCAGGCTTTTCTTCCTTCAGCGGCACAGATGACTCTGAAAGAGAGACAACAAATTAGATCTTGAGAAAAATAAATCAGCTGTGAAATAAAACAAGAAAGTCATTAATCTCACCAGAAATTTTATTTCAAATCTGCCAAAATAGCTAAAAGTCTAAAACACATGGCCAGAGAAAAGGTAATGCAAAGATTGCAAAGATCAACTAAACGTCTAAACAATTAAATCTCACCAGTGTCAACAGTTGTTTCTGGCATCATCAAGGACAGATCCGCTAGAGTTTGCAGGGCATCAAAGTCTGAGCCTTCATCTACCAAGTCAAATGAATGAAACAGGGACTCAGATACGTCAAAGGTGAATCTCGATGAAACAAAGTGTGTGAGGAAAAAAAAAGGTTTTTAAGTCATCATAAATTCAAATAGATTTATCATTTCCATAAGACGGAAAATAATCATCATCACAACAAAATCTTAATTGCAACAAACTGATACAAATATACAACAAATTATTAAAGCCTCACAATTTGATGAATCAAAACTGAAAGAGAAAATAAACAGATATTTGGTCACCTTGAGAAAATCAAGTTAGAAAGCAGAAATATGAACAAAAAAATAATTTTCAAGCTTAAAATGGATAGACGATTCGTGACTTTCAGTTACCATCTTCCTCCGGTATAATTACAGCTTGATCCCATGACATACGATAGACAAGAGAAACTTGCTTCTCCTCAAATTGTTCTATGGGAAACAAAACAAGCTTCCATCTACTCATTAAGACAAAGGCATACAAAAAGCATGTTCATAATCGCAAATAAACATATGACACGTGGCATAACAGTATTCTAAAGAATAGAAAAGAAAGTACAAAGTTACATAACAGTTTCTAAAGAATAGAAAAGAAAGAGCAAAGTTACGGTTGTCTCGTAGCATTTATTAAGGAAGAAAATCATTCACAATTATTAATCAGAGAAGTTTAAATGGAGTGAAGGGGAGAAATCAGAAGAAATGCAATGACTAATATACCATTATACCTCTTTTAAATAGAACTTTTTTACTCCTCTTTCTTAGACCCTTAAAAGAGAGCCTTGAAGTTTTTTCATCAGCAACCTCCATTACAAATTTTCCCTTGACACCACCTACTGTTTGTCCTTCCTCTGTCCCACTACAGGCTTCCTTTATGTCATCTAAATGGTTGTTTACGCTTTCCCATAATTTTGGTTTCTTTCTATTGCATCTCTTTCCTCTTTGTTGAACTTCAACTGTACCAGCACCTTCTGCATCCATCAAATAACTTTCATCTCGAGCATAGTATCCATTATCAGCTTCAGTGCTTTCAGAGCTTAATTCACAACCACCCTCATCCATTTCACTACCACGGAGCTTGGAGCTAGTCGTTTCTGATTCATCACGCTAAATGCCATGATTGTTAGTTTATAATTTTACAATGACATTTAGAAAAACAGAAAATGTAAAATAAAAAGAAAATTACCATCCGAGCACTAGTCTTAATGGGTGATGGTGTTCCCCTTTTTCTTTTCGGTGTTTGAGAAACTTGCGGAGAACCACCTCTTTGTGAAGCCTCTGTCAATGCTAATGCTATCTCATGCGCAACATCATCATCTATAGTACCCACCTTTGCTTTCAATCCTTGCCTAATTGGTGAAAGATACTTCTCAGCATTATCTTTGTCGTAAGAATACGAAACGGGAACCCGAGGAGTCCTTTTTGCAACAGCACGAGGCCTACTTTCTTAAACAATTTGCAAGATGTCAGGAAAAGTAGGCGTCATTAACATTTCAATAATGAAAAATAAAAGGAAAAAACACTATTTCTATGTATGGAGAATAACAGTAAAAATAAGTTAAAGCATTAAAGGGTTTTAAGTAGAGGTCCTCAATTTTTTATCTCATAAAATCTACGGGAAACAACATTTGAAGGTTCCTTAGAATATGAAACTGCTACTAAATGAGAGAGAGAGAGAGGGAGAGGGAGAGAGAGGTTTGAAAGAACAATCTTTCCTACCAGAGCGCTTCTTCTTCAACAATGACATGCAGCCATAATTAGACGCGGCTGACTGAAATTGTAGAAGATCTGGAAATGGTCCATCTGATCCTTTCGTGGATTGTTTCAGTAATTTTCCACCAACACGCTTCTGAGACTTTGGAGATGCTTCTGTACCCTCATCACTTTCTTGTTCACTATCACTTCCTTCCTGCCAGGTCACAGCCCATTAACTTTAAATTCAATACAACCCATCCAAACAAGCTGGTCACACCATCTAGACACACCAAACTCATGAATATAGATAAAATAACAAAAATTATCAAATATGCAACCCATGGATATGCTAATATACCAACAAACTCAATTTAATAAAGTTAAAACCACCGACTATTGCACGTGACCATGTCAGATTCTTGGATACCAAAACAAATTTAGAAGGAAATGGAATTAGTTTCTTCACATTTAAAAGAACCCCATTCAATACCTTCACATGATATAATGAAAACCAGGAGGGATGCTAATATGCACAAAAGGGTGAAATAGATTCACATTTCTTTCTAATGAGTGCATCTCTATGTTTGTGAGTGTTTACATTGTAAACAAACATTTTTTACTGCATTAATATGTTTTCTCTCTAGTTCTTCCTTTCTTTCAAGAAACTTGTGTCAATCAGAGTCTGCAAAAGATTGTTTTTAATAAGCGAAACTTCTTGCTTGTATTGCACTTGCAGCAACAAAAAGAACAACTAATCTTAATTTGCTAAATTAGAGTGCAAACAGTCAGTGCATGAAAATACCCGAACTAATATCCTTATAGAAGACAACACAATCTTGATAGATCAAATTGCAATCTCACCAGAACACCGTAGTGATCAGTCATCATTGCTATTAATCCAACAACGGAAGCAGTGCCCTCTGGAAGAGATAAGTAAGCCTGAAAAACAAACGAAAGCCATGGGGAAAATCAATCTCCTCATTGTATTACAGTAAGTGCAGAATATCAAATCATTAAGACTAAATCAGTCATATGGCCGATAATAATATAATGATCTAAGCTAGCTTTCTTTAAAAGAAATCATAACATCGAGGAAAATGATAAAAGTCAAAAAGATAAAAATAGAGAGAGAGAGAGAGAGAGAGAGAGAGAGAGAGAGGGTATGTATGGCTTGCATAAACAGACTTCAAACTTCAGAACTGAAACTCATAATATAAAGACCTGCTTCACCTTCTCTTTGATTTAGTCCATATGAACATGTATACAAGTAGGCTATACTATTTAAGCCAATTAAAATTAAACTGATATATTT
Source organism: Acer campestre (assembly GCA_954870605.1). Taxonomy (NCBI): domain Eukaryota; kingdom Viridiplantae; phylum Streptophyta; class Magnoliopsida; order Sapindales; family Sapindaceae; genus Acer; species Acer campestre. Next base: position 3,564,921 of record OX940811.1, read on the forward strand.
TTATGTCAGCTTAAGAAACTGAAAAACCGAAAAACCGGTATAATTACAACTATTCAGTAATTTCAGATCTAACCAAAGTTTCAAAGTGCAGCTCCTTTCTTTACTATGAAAAAGATTTTGCAAAGAGCATCAAACAAGTTTGAATGATATCTTTTTATGAAATTCTCAGTATAAGGGTAAACTGTATGCTAAACTGAAACTAATCAATGATGGATTTAGCTCCTGAATATTTGTTGGGTAATTATGTGAGAGAGAGTTAGTTTCTTTTAGTTTTAGTTTTTTTTTTTTTTTTTTTTTTAATCTTTGAATTTTTTAGACCCTTGGATTGAAATCCAAAGACTAAAAACTAGCCCCGTAGACCCAATAATGATTCAACTGTGAGAAGCTTTACAAAATAAAGAAATCAAGATAACTTTCAAGGAATATACAAGAAACTGGATGCTTACCCTATTCATAGTATAAAGTGCTTCTACCATTTCCACAGAGCGGTTACGTACTACAACAGCAACCTATATAATATCCAAATGAAATAAAAATTAATAGAAGTTATTACAACAATTATGCATTATCCAATAGCAAGTACTCCATCCAATTGCAATGTCAAGGACTATTAAGTTTCAAACGTGAAGTTGCGAGCTTATTCCTACATAATTTATTTCAAATTCTTTTTTCTAAACCAAAACCCTCCAAACCTGCATTGCAAAACTCAAGTTTGGAACTGGGGCCTTTGAAACAGACACGCAATAATTTGCCAAGTAGATGGTGTCAAGAACCGAACCCCAGACCTTATGAGAGATAATCACAAGCTTGACCGCTCAACCAACACCTCAAGGTAAAAATTTAATTAAAATTCAGTAACAGTGCTTACAAAGACTAACTATATTGGGCATGGCCACATGGGAACAAAGATTAATTGAAGTAATAACATTTGACTTTGTAATCTACATTGGATAAGATAAATGCATCATAATTGCAGACTTGCAACAGACCTTCTTCCAATCTTTCCCATATTTACGATATGCTTCATAGAAACGTTCCAGCTCTTCCTTGCTCCACTGTGGCCCTAACATGTCGGACAGCTTTCTCTTCTGAACATAATAACAAGGGGTTAGAAAACAAGGAAAAAAAAGATAATGAATCCACAACCAAACTAAACAGAAGTTAAATCTTATTGATTTCACATAATATCTTACTGCAAAATGAAGAGATCCAAATAATAGGTTGCATGAACAAAAAAGAATATCATCATGAACTGAAATAACAAAGAATTTTATAACTGTATTCTTATGTGGCAATGCATTACTGCGGATATGGATAAATGGGCATTAGAAGATCAACAATATAAAGAAAAACCAGTTGTGTCCTTCAAATCCATTCATTATACTCCTTATGACAAAACACTTTTGAATTATTATATACTGAAGTTAATATCTTAAAACTTAAAAGATACTGTTTCTAACAAAACTATTACGTCAAGTAAGAAAAAGCTAGAAAGACAGTAATTTGTACTAATAAATGGTAAGAAAACACCATGGTTCATTGCTTTAAAATGAATCTCTACAACAATACGTACAATTAAAATTATTTTTCTACACTTCTTTTGAGGAAGTATAGATATATGAATTTATTATCTGATTGCACTTTATATGTAAATAAAAAAATTCCACTAATCAATACAATATATTTTTGAATTAATAAATACAAAAATACCCTGAGAAACCAAGTCACTCCCTTGTTGAAGTGTTAATTTAAAGCCTTACTAATTCAAAAAACAAGAATTATCATTATACAATTTGGCTCAAAATTTATATTATCAAATTTTGTTTATCAACGCTAAATCAATCCGTACTTTAGAAGGCAATCAGGCACTAAGGATGTTTCATTCTGCCGGTAAAGAGGACTGAAATATTTTGAATCATGAAGCTGATATTTTACTAAAGTTTGATTATGACCCTATGAGTCACCTAGATAATCTTTTCCTCTGATAAATGTTTTCTCCTTAGTTCACAATTTGCATAGCATCAAATAATAATGAACCGGAGTGATTTTCACAACTATCCTGACCTAAAAAAAGCTAGCTGAAAACCCCACTCAAGCTTCCCTTTCATGTTAAGTAAAAGATACTAAGAAACAATAAAAGTTCCTCTTTCTTGCTTTTTTTCTTTTTTCTCATTCCTTCAATCAAACAAGATAGAAATATTTTCCTTCTTATTATTTGGACAAATGGCAATTGCCAAATTCATAAAACAACATTGATTTGAAATCAATAATCACATAAAAAAATTGCCTTATTTACTGTTACTCATTACATGCATATTTCACAATTTGGAGGTTCCATAATAAAAATAAATAAATGCTACGTAACGTTCTGTGTTGCATGCGCATGGTTATTCATATTTACAACAAACCTTATATATAAAATCAATTCATGCCTTATCATTCTCCTAAAGTTGACCTCTTCAGACTTTATTACAAAGTAATTGCAAGATTTTAATTTCCTGATAGACACAACCAACCACTTTGATATTCATTTCTAAAAAACGGAGTGGGGAAAGTAAAAGTAAAACATCCCCATAAGAGAAACAAATATAATCAATTATATCCAAGATAACAAGGGGAACAACTGATATCGAACAACTACTTTAAACAAAAAATAATTGGTACTGTAGACTGTAGTTGCCATTGGAATTAAACAACAACAAACAATAGAAAAATTCATTAAATTTGACAGTTTGTTAATAAAGTTATCCTCTGAACAAATCCAGAACTCACCCGCTGTCCACTTCTGTCAACATTATCACCCTTCTTCTTAGATGCAACGTCAGTAGTATAAGAAGACCGCTTATTCGCACTTTTAGCTTTTCTTGAAGGTGCCATAACTTCCTCAATTGTCTGAAACCTGCCAAGAGGCAAAAAATTGGCTCGCAAACTAATATTCTAGACACAAAAACCAGATCCAATAAAGATAAAATCAGAATATAAATGATGTTCATTTCAGAAGTTTCTCCATAATATCATTCCCCCACCCCCTACCACAGTGCATGCGCGCAACTTGGCTAATTAAATGACATGACCAGAATCTACCAGCACCCATTAAAAAACACTATATATTGTAGCTCCCTCAATGAAACTCAATTTTTATTTTATATTTTTTTTGCAGGAAAAGGGACTGGGATATCCAAACTATTTCCACACAAAAAAAGGATCTAAATGAAGTGTAGTGCTGTTGAATGTCAATGCCAGAACTGATAATCTACTACAATCTCAAACAACCTAAAACTTTTTCACACCACCGCACACTTAATTAGTCAATAATATTAAAACAAAACACAATCGTTATCTAAACAGAAGGAAAGAACATCCAAACAGATTCTCACAGTTCAAAAACCCAATCCATCTTAGTATGCAACAACAACTCACCAAAATCAACGACACACAGAAATTCTAAGTCTACGAGAGAAACAACAAAGATCAGCTGCGATGAGTAATGTTTGGTTGCTGAGAAACCGAGTAGGAAAAATCACAGAAAACCGGTATGTTTGTTTGTTTTTGTTTTTGTTTTTTTTTTTCAAAATTGTAAATCAACAATAATTCAACCTTCCTTCGAAATTCGATCACTAACAGTAAACGGCGCCGATAACACAACCCTAAATCGAGAGACAAATCAGAAGATCTGATACAAACAAGCAAAGCAGAGCAAAAAAAAAAAAAAAAAACTAAAAAAGTGGACTCACCGATCAACGCGAGACCAATAGTTGAAGCATTGGCGAGCGAGAGAGCGAAGAAGAGAAGCAGAGACACGAAGCAACAAAGAAGATTATTATTTGATATCGATGAATTGTTGAAGATGATGATGATAAAATTTGAGGAAGAAATCAATGGGATAATTTGGGGCTATAACCGCGAAAACTTTAAAATAAAAATGAAATTTTAAGCCCAAAAAAATGGGTGTGTTGTGTTTCTACCTTTTTTTTTTTTTTTTTTGAAAATTTGATTATTATTGGGCGTTAGCGGGGACCACGCGTTTGTGTGATGTGTTTCCTGCCGTACACGTGGCAATGATGGTTTTATTCTCTTGCTTGATTGGCTATTGTTGCATTTTTTTTTTAATTAAAAAAAAAATATGGTAAAGTGTTTATGATCAATCCCCCAATTATAATGGTGTTCAACATTTATCTCATTTATTTATTTATTAAGAAAAAAAATCCGATTTCAATTGGATCAAGGGTATGTCAGGATTTAACGATATTATTAACCGTTGTATGTACGATATGAAATGCAACTATAGGGCTTCACTTATTTTGTGATTTTACGAGAAAAAATGAGACTCGAATTTCTATTTCATAATTGAATGAGGAAATGCTTTAACACTTTGCTTATAACGGTAGATAACACTACACCAAATAGAAGAAAATAAAGAAATAGACATCTTCAATTAATAGTTACTTTAAGGATTTTAATAATTAATAATATTCCAACACAATAACCGGATAAATATGTTTAAAATAACACAAGATTAAAAATGAAGTTGAAAAATTACTATAAACGATTGATAATCTTAAACGAAGTGAGTATCAACAAAACCGATGAATATTGTGAAAATTATAAATTTAAACTATTGTCGGTTAACATCAATTATAGTTCGTTAAACGATTTTCGAAAAGTTAAAAAGTTACATAATGTTCAAAATAAAGTTGTAAGGTTCCTATAAACGATTGAAAAACATAATTAATATATTTATATTTAACCAAAAATCAGAAACATTACAAGTTTTAGCTAATGTTGGTTAATATCAGTTAGCGATTGTTAACGTTAGCTAAACGGTTTTCGAAGAGTTAAAGAGTTACATGAGATTGAAAATGAAGTTAAAAAGTTTACTATGAACGATTTATAATCAACCAAAAAATCAGAAAAATTGCAGGTTTGAGCTAATGTCGGTTGGTGCAAGTAAATTAGAAATGGAGTTAGAAGATTTTTATTAGGGGTGGGCGTTTTCGGGTTGGGTTGGGTTGGGTTGAAAATTTTTCAACCCAATCCAACCCAACGTAAATTTTAACCCAACCCAACCCAACCCAATATTTATCGGGTTGGGTTGGGTTGGGTTGATCGGGTTGGGCTTTTAAGCCCAATAGAAAAAATATATTCGAATTCAAATTTTGTTATATGAAAATTTAAATTTAAAATAATTTTTTCACCCTGATATAATATTACATAGAGTTTAGATTTCTTAAAGGTATTAAAACCAAATCACAACATATAATAATGTTGCATGATTAAAAAAAATAAAAATATAACAATTTATCCAACTTGGAAAGTCTCCATCTAAGCCTCTCAATCATTTTACAATTATAATCACTTCGTCAAATATCTCGTGGTTGGATAATCTATTATTTATTTCAACCAACATAATAGTTTGAGCTTCTATACAATTATTAGAATTTTTTCTACCAAATTATTAATTGAATCCTAAGAAAAAAAAAAAAAAAGCATTTTAAAGTACAATCAAGGATGTGCCAATTAATATAAAGATGAAGACAATATAATTGCATATTTTTAATAAATGTATTATATATTATCGTATAAAATATTTAAAATTATGTATTTATATTTGTCATTTATAATATTATAAATGGTGCATGAGTAAAAATTTTAAATATTTTAAAATATGAGATTTCATAATAAATATAATCATAAATAAAGTTATTTAATTTATTTTTTTATTAAAAATATCGGGTTGTCGGGTTGGGTTGGGTTATATTTTATTAACCCAACCCAACCCAATCTTAAAAGCAACCCAACCCAATCTCGTCGGGTTGGGTCGGGTTGGTCGGGTTGGGTTGGGTTGGCGGGTTGGTGCCCACCCCTAATTTTTATAAACGGCTAGCGTCAGTTAAACGATTTTTGAAAAGAAAAAAAAAAAAAAAAATTGAAAAACACGAATAAACATAAAAAAGAGAACTGAAAAATTAAAAGGTGTGATTTGGGGGACTGGAATTGGGTTCTATTATGCCAGAGCCCACTAGGCCCAAGAAGTCGAATTTACAAGAAACGGTGCCGTTTAGATGAATTGAATATGATTTTGTTGCCTTAAAATTTATTATCAGGGTTTTGTTTTCGGCTTCAACTTCTAGTACCAAATTCTCTGCAAACAATGCTCGATTCGTGAAGAAATTGTGTCGGTCCCAGGTGAGTATATATTCTATCACTGATTCAATCGTAGCCCATCATGTTCAATTCTCTCTTCAAAACTTTACTTCTCCGTTATGGAAGAAACCACACTGTTAGAGCTGCTTCGTCGACATGTAATAAGTTTCGACATTTTCATTTTCAAACTTCAATACTTGTCAAAAAAAATGTCTCAACAACCACTTCGATTCCACACTCCATTACTGTATCGCACCTCATGATCTCATCTGGGTTGTCTCCAGAATCTGCATTTGGGGTCTCAAAATTCTCGACCTACCCTGAATCTCAAGAAAATCCAGTCACGGCTTATGAATTCTTCACGAAACATGGCTTCACTGAAGAACAAATTTTCAAGGTCATGGATGCCAACCCTAAGGCTCTCACGTTAAAACCTGAGGAAACCCTTTTGCCCAAATTTGAATTTTTATACTCCAGAGGCTTCTCAGGTCTTGAGATTGGCCAAATTTTCTGTGGGTACCCTTCTCTTTTTAATTTAAGCTTAGAAAAGCATATGATCCCTACTTTTAAGCTCCTTGATGATTTGTTTGAGTCCCGTGAGATGAATGATATCATCAAACGCAGTCCCCTTCTTCTCTCTAACTGTGTAGGTTTGGCACCTAATGTAAAGGCTTTGAGAGATACTGGTGTTTCAGAGTCAAATATACATTTGTTTTTTCAATATTGGCCTAGTATGATTGGAAAAAGTTATTATTTAGGTAGTGCTGCGAAGGAAATAAAGAGAATGGGTATCAATCCTTCGAGTTCTCATTTTCTTGAAGCAGTTTATGTTAGATTATATGCCTGGATGAATTGGGATGATAAGTTAAGTTGTTATATTAGTTGGGGTTTGTCAGAAGAAGAGATTATAGCTGCATTTGTAAAGTGTACAAAGTTTATGAAGGTATCTGTGAATAAGATTGATGAAGTTATGGAGTTTCTTGTGAACAAATTGCGTCTGGAGCCTTCGGCTATTGTCAAATGCCCAGAGGTTGTTGGACTGAGTGTGGAGAAGAATTTTGTTCCTAGGGTTGCAGTAATTAAGTTTTTGAGGTCCAATCGCTTGATTAAGTATGAGAAGAATAGTGATATTGACTTTTTGACAATTTTTCAATATACTGAAGAAACTTTCCTGGAGAAGTTTGTGGATCGTTTTGATGAAGCTCCCCAGATTTTGCAGCTCTGTGAAGAAAAGTCGGAGCTCTACAAAAAGGAGATGGTTCAACTTGAAGAGAAGAAAAAGAAAATGAAGGAGAAAGCCACAAGAATTGCAAGGAAGAAAAAGAAATCCTACTGGAGGTAGAGGGATGCATTTAGTCTGATTTAGTCATGGTTTTCTTTGCAATTTTGGTTGCCTTTGTTCATTGATTGTTGGTATCTTTGTTCTGTTATTTGACTCCAGTTGAGTTCTGTTGTCAATTGACTTTATTTATATGCATTTTTATGTTTGTGCCTTAGATGTTGAAGATATTACCTTGAATCACACATCACACATAAGATGGTGGTTGTGATGTATTTACATTTAATCTTACAATTTTCGGTCCGAAATAGATTTAATCGTATAGCAATTGCTTATAATCTTATATGGATCTCTGGGAAAAAGTTAGATTTTGGGTTTTTCCTACTAAAATGGGGTATTCATATTGATTACCCCATATGGATGGTTTGAATGTGTATTACTGGATCTTTAAATGATAAATTTTGAATGTGTTCGAGAGTGTTTTTGGTTGATGTTGATGTTCACCTGTTTGATAATTTTCTTTTTTTACTGTAAACTACAATATGGCAAAGTATAGATTAATTTAATTACTACTGCTGGCCTTTATTTCATCTACTGCTATTGACAAAGTTAAATGCCTGGATGACGTTCAAGGAAAAATGTTTGGACGAGGCTCAAGGAGAAATCTGAAAACTTTTTTTTTCTTTTTTCTTCAGTGTCTTAGGGATGAAACATTTGTTTTTTTTTAATTTCATGTTGATGCATATGAGATGCTTAAATAATAACCCTTTGCACCTCATTCTTCGAGAATCAGAAACATCCTTTTCTCGGTTAGCATTTGTTTGGGTCGGCCAAACGATTTTCAAAAAGTCATAAGAAAATTGAAAATTAAAAGAGTGTCATATTTGCATTCTTTAAAAACTGTATTTACATCCTAAATTAGTATGTTTCTAAAAGAACTAATTGTTTGTTAGTACCGATAATTATTAATTGGTTTTCTATTTTAATCTTTTCTATTTTTTTTTCCTATTAATGATTTGATATTAATATATATATATATATCATAAAAACTTTTTCATTTTAATAAACCTTAGATTATCTTTTAAATATATTTTCAATATCTTTTAAGGAAATGTAAATTGATTGCAAAGTATGAAAAATGAATCAAAATCACGAGATAAATTTGGTTATGAAAAGGTAAGTTATAAATTAATTTTTATTAGAAGAACAAAATCATTATATATATAAACAAACATTTAAATTAACTATATTATCTATATTTTTTTATTTATTTCAAACATTTTCATTTATTTATCAATATTAGATGTTTTTCAATTTCATGAAAACATATCTTTTTTTTTTTTTTTGAAATATCATTTAACACATATTTACTTTCACTTCATTTGGAACATGACACAAATCTTGCATCCTTAGAACTCTCTCAAACAGAAAGTGGTTCTTCAATAATATATAAAAAAATAATCTTAAAATGGATTTTTAACAAAAAATAAATAATGAAAAATGGAGTTTGATTTTGAAAAAACCGAGATGGGAAATGAAGTAGGGAAAAGAAAGAATAGTAAGAGAATTAAATGCATGGTACGAATATTGACACCAATAAATATGATAAGAACACCCATATCTATAAGTACACCCATATCTAAAATTAAAAATTAAAACATTACTATAAACACTCATCTTAATGTCAATAGTACCCTTATTTAAATGAATGTTTTCATTTTAATACAATTTATTTATAAACCCTCATAAGTTATTAACACACCCAATTTAACAAATGATAAATTTTTAAGTTCTTTAGACTCGAAAACACAGTCTCGGAAATTCTCAAATTCTTAAATTTCGAGAATCTCTACTTCATGCCAATTTCTTACTATGGAGATGTTGCCCAAGAGAGACACATAATTATCTCTCCCATGAAAATACAAGCATACAAGTTGTGATGAAGAATGCGGAGCCTTTGGTCCAAGAGGGATTCTCACATCTCTTAAGAGCACTATCAGTGAGCAAAGGTAGAGTGACATCCGTCAACAGGCCCTTTCTAAAATTCTACTCGTATTTCTATAGGCCAAGGTTATATAACAATTAACATGCCTCTTGTTCTCAAATAGTTCACAATCTTCAACTTGTGGTTTTGAAAATTTTTCCCTAATCTTGAAAATTCCACCTTGAATTAGTGCAAAGAAAATACCAGAAGTGATGGCATTTGTAACATGATTTGCCCCGCCCATGCCACTCACCAATGAAAACAATGCTCCAAACCCAAAAGCTGCCACCATTATAGATTGAACATCCTCCTTGCCTCTCACTCTTTTCATGACACATGAAAGGCCAGCATTCACACCCGTCATGACCGCAAAGTTGCGAGCTTGGATCAAGGGACCCCCACCTTGAGCCTAGGCTTGTTGAAGAGAGGCCATGACTTGAGGGCTGAGGTTGGCGGGAGGAGGAGGGTTTGGAATATTGGAAGAAATGTCGTTGGTAATATTTCCCATGATAGCACCGATGACGGCACCCTGGGCGGCGCTGGTGAGGGTGACGACGGCAGCCTCGATGGGCAAGGACTGCTTGACCAACCACGGCTTGAAACCAATCTCCAACTCCTTCAACTTGGCCTGCACCACTTGAACTGGGTTCTGTTGAAATTAGTCTCAACCATCACTCCCAGTGTCCTTTTTTCCATATGCTGCTGCTAAACCCGTTGGGCTTTTGTTCTTCTTGTTCTTTTTTTTATTATTATTATTTTTTTATTTTTTATTTTTTTATTTTTTTTTAAAGAAAAAAAATAGAATTAAGGTTTAATTAGAGTTTTTTATTTTTATTTTATATTTTTTTTAATAAAGTGATATAGTTGAAGATATGAGTGTAATTAATGGGTGTAAATAGTATTTTGTTTATTTTTAATTAAATTAATTTGTCCTTAATGGTAAATTCCTATTAAGATATTTTTATAATTAAATTTTTTATTAAAATATGAGTGTCAATATCGGCTCCCTTAAGGGGTGTATTCAATTAGGATTTTGAAAGACTTTTAAAGACTTTTAAAGACTTTTTTTAAGTTGATGACTTTTGCAGATTTTATGAACTTTTATAAATTTTACAAGATTCTGAAAAACTTTCATAGATTTTTATTTAAAAGATTTTCATGGACTTTCATTTTGAAAGACTTTCGTAGACTTTCATTTTAAAAAACTTTTATAGACAATTATAGATTTTCATTAACTTAATGTATATTTTGTTTTAGTAAAATTATATATATTTATCATGTCAATAAAAATATTTTTTCAAATGAATAATAAAAAAAAACCATTATTAATTAAACTTGACAAAAGTATTCATGTCTACATATGTGATTTTAAAATTTTTATTTTTATTTTAATTATATTTTGTATTATAAAGACATTATGCTCTTTTTTTTTTTTTTTTAATAATTAGTCAAAATTTTATTTGTTTTTTATAATTAGTCAAAATATTATTTTACATAAATGAAGTTCATTTGATTTATTTCAGTGTTATTTAGTTGCTTTGAAAATATAAGTAAAAAAAATATGAAATCTCTCATCCTTAATTGCATAGCTAATGAAGATTTGTTTTATATAATTTTTTTTTTTTTTTTTTAGATCGTTAATGTTTGTATGTTTTTATTTTTATTTTTATTTATTTATTTATTTTTTATAATGCTTATTTGAAAATAGAACATATATTTGGTTGTTGATGTTTTTCAAAGAGTTTTATGTTTTTCTTTTAACTAATTTTTTTTTAATTTAAAAAAAAAAAAAAGTCATTTAAAGTCTTTGGTAGGATTGACATACAAATTATGATATTTTTTATAACTAAAAGTCATTAAAAGTCATTGATATTTTAAAGTCATTAAAAGTCATTAAGATTTTGAATACCTCATAACTTTCACATACCGTTAAAAAGTCTTGATTGAATACCACATGACTTTTAAATATTTTTTAAAAGTCTATAAAAGTCTTTATTGAATACCCTATGACTTTTATAGAGTTGTTAAAAGTCTACATTGAATACACCTAAACTTTTTAATTCTATAAAAGTCATTAAAAGTCTTTTAAAATCCTAATTGAATACACCCTCCTTAAATATAACAACAAAATTTGAAATAACAATAAAGTTGATTAAATAACATAATAATAGTTATAAGTGGTGTGTACATACAAAAATATAATACATTATAATTAAAGAAAGGGTATTTTTGGTATTAAGTGAGGTTTATTTACGATATAGAGATTTTTAAAATTTTTTGATAGATTTAATTACGAAAGGGTATATATACAGTTTTTAAGGGGTGTCTTTGTCGCCAATTAAATTAATAAGGTGCAGGTTTGGCAACTGAAGTTGGGTTCTACTGTTCTGGAACCCACTAGGCCCAAACCCAATAGAATCTGATTTTTTCTTCGGGTTCGGTTATTACCCGAAATATCAAGACGTCGAATTTACAAGAAACGGTGCCGGTTAGATAAATTCATATTAGGGTTTTGGTTTTCGACTTTGCAGCTTCAAGTATCAAGTTCTCTTGCTTATCGTCTGCAAACAATGCTCGATTTGTGAAGAATTGTATCGGTCCCAGGTGAGTATATATATATTCTATCACTGATTCAATCGCAGCTCGTCATGTTCAATTTTCTCTGCAAAACTTTCGTTCTCCGTTATGGAAAGAACCACACTGTTAGAGCTGCTTCATCGACATGTAAGTTTCAACATTTTCAAAGTTCAATACTTGTCAAATATGTCTCAACAACCACTTCGAGACCAGAGTCAATTATTGTATCGTACCTCATAAATTCATGTGGGTTGTCTCCAGAATCGCAGCCTCCAAATCCGTGAACTCTGGATCCCAAAAAAATCCAGACTTGGTTATTTCATTCTTCAGGAGCCATGGCTTCTCTGAAGCACAAATTTCCAAGGTCATCAGACGCAATCCTCGGGTTCTCTGGACAAGACCCGAGGAGACCCGTTTGCCCAAATTTGAATTTTTATATTCCAGAGGCTTCTCAGGCCCTGAGATTGGCTACATTTTCCATGTGTACCCTCCTTTTTTGCATAGAAGCTTAGAAAACCATATAATCCCTACTTTTAACTACCTTGATGATTTGTTTAAGTCCTGTGAGACCGCGGTTTCTGCCATCAAACGCAATCCCGTTCTTCTCCATCACGAATTCACGATGTTAAAACTTGTATGGCACCTAATGTCAATGTTTTGAGAGAAAATGGTGTTCCAGAGTCAAATATACATTTGTTTCTTCGATATTGGCCTCGCATGTTTGGAACAAGACCGGATACTTTTAGAAATACTGTGAAGGTAGTAAAGGAAATGGGTATCAATCCTTTGACTTCTCATTTTGTTCAAGCAGTTTATGTTAAAGGATGTGGCAATGCGAAGTGGGATAGTAAGGTCAGTGTTTATAAGAGGTGGGGTTGGTCGGAAGAAGAGGTTTTAGCTGCATTTGTGAAGTATCCAATGTTTATGACGGCATCTGAGAATAAGATTATGGCAGTAATGGACTTTCTTGTGAACAAAATGCATTGGGAGTCTTCGGCTATTGCCAAACGTCCTGATGTTATTGTGCTGAGCTTGGAGAAGACTTTTGTTCCTAGGGCTGCAGTAATTCGGTTTTTGATGTCTAAAGGTTTGATTAAGGAGAACCAGAATGCTAACTTATTAACGGTTTTTAAATATACTGAAAAAACTTTCCTGCAGAGGTTTGTGAATTGTTATGATGAAGCTCCCCAGCTTTTGAAGCTGTACCAAAAAAAGCTGAAACTTTCAAAGACGAAAAAGAAATAGCATAAAGGTAGAGGGATGCAGTTTTGTAATGTGATTATATATATATATATATTGTTACTTGATCTTAATAAATTCTTTGTTTTCAAATTTGCTTACTTCAAGCCATTGGGAGCATTTAGTCTGGTTTAGTCATGGTTATCTTTGCAATTTTGGTTGCCTGTGTTCATTGACTGAAGAATAAGCTTAGCGATTAGATATTGTGATATCATTGATATGTTTTAGTCTTTGTTTTGTTATTTGACTCCAGTTGTGTTGTGTTGTCATGACCATTATTGATTGAGTTTATTTATATGCATTTTTTGGTTTGTGCCTTAGATGTTGAAGATCCTTGAATCACAACATGGTAGTGTGATGCACTTTTATTTTATCTTACAATTTTCACAAGTAAATCTTGCTTTGTCCGGAATAGAATTAATCGTATAGCAATTACTATATTGTTCTTTGGGACAAAGTTAGATTTCGGGTTTTCCCACTAAAATGAGGTATCCATATTGTTGGTTGATATGGAGAGTTTGAATGTGTATTCTTGGATCATTAAACGATAAATTTGAATGTGTTTGACTGTGTTTTTGGTTGATGTTGATGCACACTCGCCTGTTAGAAATGACACAAATCTAATGTGTTTTTTCAATCAATTGCTATGTAGATCATGGAAGAGAATGTGCTACTTTTGTGTATGGAATCAATGAGAAATTGAGAATGATATAAACAAATATTGAATTCACCAACAGTCTCTAAGCTGTAGAAGAATATCATCATCACACCAAGATGAGAAAGATTGCTAGAATCTACAAGCTATTTTTTTTTATAAAGCAAGAATTAAATATCATTAACTTCAGAGATGGTTTGAAATTACTGGCACGATTGTAGAACTAAGCTAAGCATGCTTGCTCTTTTGATAGAACCAACTCGGATTAACAATGGAAACATTTTACAATAGTTATAAACCTCTCTGTTTATACTTATCTTTTGTAATCTTTGAAAGATCCAACTTGTATTTATTATTTGGGGAGTTTTGTTAGGATCCCACGTTGATTAAGTAAGGGATTAGTCAATGGTATATAACTTATTGGGCATCCTCTCCTTACAAGCCGGTTTTTAAGAATGAGTTCTATCTAGTGTGTTCATATAAAGCTTCATCGTTGGAATAAACATAAAAAGGTTGTGATTTGAACGACTGAAATTGGCCCAAGACGTTGAATTTACAAGAAACGGTGCCGTTTAGAGAAATGGAATATGATTTTGTTGCCGTTGCCTGCATTTAAATATACAACCCAAAAATTTAACCTAAGTTTCAACTAAAATGATGTGGCAAGTGATTTTTTTATTAACTACATATCTCATGTTGTGTGTGGTGATGACATCTCACTTGCCACATCATTTGGGTTGAAATTTGTTAAATTTTTGGGTTGTTTAACGTTCCTCTTAAATATATTATCAGGGTTTTGTTTTCTACTTTGCGGCTTCAACTTCAAGTCCCAAATTCTCTGCAAACAATGCTCGATTCGTGAAGAAATTGTGTCGGTCCCAGGTGAGAATATACATTCTATCACTGATTCAATCGTAGCCCATCATGTTCAATTCTCTCTGCAAATCTTTACTTCTCCATTATGGAAATCACACTGTTAGAGCTGCTTCATCGACATGTAATAAGTTTCGACATTTTCAAACTTCAATGCTAGTCAAAAAATATGTCTCAACAACAACCACTTCGATTCCACACTCAATTACTGTATCGCCTCTCATGAACTCATCTGGGTTGTCTCCAGACACTGCATTTGGGGTCTCAAAATTCTCGACCTACCCTGAAGCCCAAGAAAATCCAGTCACGGTTCAAGCATTCTTCAGGAAACATGGCTTCTCTGAAGCACAAATTTCCAAGGTCATGGAAGCCAACCCTGGGGCTCTCACGGCAAAACCTGAGGAAACCCTTTTGCCCAAATTTGAATTTTTATACTCCAAGAGGCTTCTCGGGTCCTGAGATTGGCAAAATTTTCTCTGGGTACCCTTCTCTTTTTGATTTAAGCTTAGAAAAGCATATAATCCCTAATTTTAACTTCCTTGATGATTTGTTTAAGTACTGTGAAATGAAGACGACTGCGGTTGTTGTCATCAAACGCAGTCCCTTTCTTCTCTCTAACCATGCTTTAGACGGTTTGGCGCATAATGTCAAGGCTTTGAGAGATACTGGTGTTTCAGAGTCAAATAGCTGTGCAGGAAATAAAGAGAATGGGTATCAATCCTTCGAGTTCTCTTTTGATTGAAGCAGTTTATGTTAGATTATATGCCTGGTCGAATTGGGATAACAAGTTCAGTTGTTATATTAATTGGGGTTGGTCATTTACGATGACTGCAAATTACAATAATGTCCGATAATAACCCTATAACATTTTTCTATTTTTTTGCCATAAAAACGTAAACTTTATAAAAATGTGAATATTGAAGAACTAAAAATTATTGAAATACCTCATCTAAAACCATGTTTTTAACTTTTTTGTACAAAAAATCACCAAAACATTCCTTTGCATAAGGGATGTTTAAGTAATTTTCTTGTTTCACATTTTTTTTTCTCTTCTTTTGTCGTGCCGTCGGGAAGGGTCTACTTCGGCGATGCTGTTGCCGTAATTAGGCTTGCACTACCCAAAGCAGTGTACCGCCGATGCCACTTGGACCCAACGACGCCATCTAGGGATGGCAACATGTCGAATCAGATCGGATCAAAGGTGCCTCATAACCGAAACCCAGTTTGTATGATTTGCCCCAAACCCGACCCACGCCCCGAATGGGTTTTCTTTTTCTGTCCCAAACCTGACCCGGAAATGACAAAAGGTGTCCCTAGGGACGTAACTAGGATTAAACACTAGGGTAGGCTTAGGGATGAGAATTTCCCCCACGGGGCCCCGCCCCCATTTGGGGGCAAAAATTTGCCCCCAAATGGGGTTTTGGGGTGGGGGTGGGGGAAAATTTTGCCCCCAAAACCTAAATGGGGGTGGGGGAACCTCTCCCCACCCCATTTCCCCATTCCCCCATTTTCTAAATAGGGGGTGGGGGTGGGGCCCCAAATCCCCCATTTCCCCCATATATATATATAAATATATATTTATTTATATATTTTTAATTTTATTTTCTTAAAAAAAAAAAAAAAAACTCTAACTCTATTAATCTATTACTCATATTTTGGATTGATCGAAAGCTTTAAATTTGTTTAAACTTTTATGTGTTATAGTGTAATACACTAACACTATATTATTATAGTTATTTATATTAATTTTGGATTAAATTAAATCAATTATATATTTTTTAGATTGTATATTTTGCTAATTATTGGATTGGATATTGAAATAGGATGAAATAAAAGTTTGTTCCGATCGAATTTCGAATTTCGGAATGAAAAATTTTAGGATTAGAAATGGGGGAAATGGGGGACGGGGGTGGGGGCAGGGGAACCTCCCCCCAAACACCCCCATCCCCAGTTCCCCCAAATGAGGTTTGGGGGCGGGGGTGGGGGTAGGTTATAAGAATGGGGGTGGGGGTAGGGGGACCCTCCCACGCCCCATTGGGCCCCCATCCTCATCCCTAGGTAGGCTAGAATAATTTTTTGGGGAAATCATATTTTAGTCCCTGTAGTTTTCCTTAATCTGGGTTTAGTCCACAGTTTTTTGGTATTGTAACTTTCAGTCCATCTGTATTTTGATAATATGGATTTCAGTCCTTACCATCCAATTCTATTAGGGTTCCGTCAAGTCAACGAGGGTCAATAAGGGTAAAAAGGTAAAATAACATTAGATTTTCTAGAAGCTTATGTAACCAAAGGGTATAATAGTAATTTACAAATTAATTTTTAAAAAACAAATAAATATTATTAAATTAAATAATTATTATTATTATCAAACAATTAAATAATAATTAAATTTTTAAATATTAAATAATTAATAAAATACTCAAAACTATAATAAAAAGAAAAAAAATAAAAAACAAGTTAATTAATTAATTAAAAAACTAAAAATTTAAAACATATTCAATAATATATATAAAAAAAATAAAATAAAAATTAGTCATTGTACACTCATTAATCTCAAAACCATTAAAGATCAAAACTTAAAACAATTTCAAGGCATCCACACCATCATCAGAAGCAGCTCCAAGCCTCCAATCCTTTCAGTCCAAGAAACAACATCTGAGTCAATAATTTCATCAGCATCCAATTTTTTCACCAATCTTCAGCTCACGCATTCACCGTTGCTCAACTCTGACGAGGTAAGCCAAGTTTGCTAGCTAGCTATTACTCCATTCGAACATATATTTTGCACGATTTAGGGTTTTGGAATTGGGGATTTTGGGAAAATAGAGTTTTGTGAGTGATGTTGCTAAATAAATCGCAAATTGGGGGTATTACTTGCTAGCTCTTAGTAGTTTGTGCATATTTTGTGTTCTTTAAGTAGCTGTGGGCTAGATTTGTGGTTCTTTGAGGTATTTTGGGCGTTATTTCAGTAATGGCAGTATTATAGTGTGTGGGAAGAAAAGCTGCCGATCTTTCTCTTCTTCTTCTGTATAAAGTGTGGTGAAGGAAGAAAAGTTGTATAAAGCTACCGACTCTTCTTCTTCTTCATCGAATTTCATGGTGGTGGAGATGGGTGTTGGAAACACAAAATCGAAACTTTTTCTCTGTGTCTCATTATGTTTTTGGGGTTTGTTTCTAGGGTTTGGTTCGGTTGAAGGTTCGATTCAAATTGAATCTGGTGGCTAAGAATAGGTTTGGTTCGGTTTGTTTCTTTGATTTGTTTTTTTATTTTGATGATGCTGGTGATGATGATTTTGATGATGATCGGTTTTTTGATTTGTTTCTTGGCTCGGTGATGTTGGTCCAAATCTGAATCAAATCTGGGTTTGAATTTTTATTTTATTTTTTTATTTTTTATGATGAGATCTCTGGTGATGTTCGAAATCCACCGGATCTCTTTATAATTTTTTTTTTGTGTTGTATACTGGTGAGAGAGAATTTTTAAAGAATTGTACATTTGATTTTGTGTTGTATACCGGGATTTTATGTTGTATCAGATCATAAATTAAAGAATTTTTTTTATGATCTGATGATCATACTTGTGTTGTATACATTGATCTGGAGATAGTGTTGTTTGATGATGAATAAAGAATTTTTCTTTACAATTAAATAAAAAATAATAACAGATATTTTAAATTTATGTTTTTAATTTATTTTTTATTTAATGAATATTTTAAAGGGTAAAACGGTCTTTTCAATATTATCAGCAACCTTCAAGGGTATAACGATCATTTAGTTAAACAGACATGGCAGAATCTGTCTTTTGACGGATTCTGTCACAGAATGATTAAAAGTTATAATAAAAAAAAGACTTAATAGCAGCAGACCCCCCTGAATTATACGCGAATTTGTAAAGTGCCTCATAAATGATTTTTTTCGGCGGTAAACCCCTCGAATTGTTAGAAATTTGCAAAAATGGACGGAATAGGGACGGAACCCTTATTCCATTTGATTTTCCTTGCACGTGCGCCTCACATGCATAAGTACAAAGGGCAGTTTTGTCTTTTCGTGAATACCATATGAGGGGCAACTTGCAAATTGTGATATTTTTTTTCCTTTTCTTACAAAATTAGCTAGAAATTGAAATAAAAAAAAAATTAAAAATTAAAAATTAAATTTAACTATTATAAATTTGGATCAATATCCCAATCTAATTAAATTTTTATTATAAATTTAGATATGTAAATCTCACATTCAACTCTCAAATGCAGATCTTAACAAAATTAAATTTTAAAAAAAATCTGGATCTCAAATATTTGTGTTTAATCATATTTTTTAAGCCTTCTCTCTCTCTCTGGTTCTCTTGATCATTTGAAGATCCAAAGGTTTGCATTTGAAGATCTAAAGATTTTCAAATCAGTTGCTACTAGCTAATATCTCCCAAACATTCACAAACCAAAAACACCACAAAACCAAAGGTAACATAATACATGTAATAAGGATAAAGATTCATCATCAACGGCGAACCAATTTTCGACAAGAACTGAAGTAAAGGCAACATCACTGAACTCAAGCTTTGGTTAAAGAAAGCTTGAGAAGGTGGAAATGGATCAAGAACAATCGAAGCAGCGTGAGGGTCGAAATCTAGATCTAGGTATGCAAATTTGCAGCAACTAAAGCACTATAAAGAGACTCAATCGCAGGAATTAAAATAGGAGTTGAGAGGGTACAGTTGTTAAAACCTCATCACCTACTGCAATGGCTGTGATTACAGTTTCTGGGTAGTAAGCGATGACGTTTCGACCAATCCAAGAGGCTGCAGTGGTGTTGGAGGATCCAATTGCGAGAAGCTGGTTGTTGGGCACACTGATAATGACCCAGATCTTGGTTTTGGACAGAGCGGCGGTGGTTAGAGGATGGCAGCTCGATTAGAAGGCGGCGGCGGCGGCTCAAAAATCGCCGCCGAATGAGAGATTGAGAGAGTGAGAGATGGGAGAGAGATGGTCGTGAGAGAGAGGCGGTGGTGAGAGAATGGTGGGAGAGACATATGGTGGTGAGATTGTATGGATTTTGGTGGAGGCTAGGGTTTGGGTGGAGATGATGGTGGAGAAGATGAGTGAATGTTTGTTATTTATTTTATTTTATTTTTGAAAAAGAATGTTTGTTATTTTTAAAAATTTATACTGGTAGCAATTTTTTTTTTTTTTTTTTTTTAATTTGTTCTTTGTTTTTTGGCCACCATCCATATGACAGGTGGAAACAAAGATCAAATAAAAATAAATTAATGTCACATTAAATTTTTTTTTTTCAAAATTTATTTCTATTTTTTTTAACAGCGAAAAGACAAAACTTCCCTTTGTACTTATGCATGTGAGGCACACGTGCAAGGAAAATCAAATGGAATAAGGGTTCCGTCCCTATTCCGTCCATTTTTGCAAATTTCTAACAATTCGAGGGGTTTACCGCCCAAAAAAATCATTTAGGGGGCACTTTGCAAATTCACGTATAATTCAGGGGGGTCTGGTGATATTAAGTCTAAAAAAAAACAATGGACTAAACGCAGATTAAGGTAAACTACGGGGACTAAAAGACAATTCTCCCTAATTTTTTTTATCGATCATTAACAATATGAGAAATTTATTTAATTAAAAATAAATATACACCTAGTCAAAAAGACATAGTGAGGTTTACTCTGTAAATATATATTATAAATAAATACATTAACAAAATTAAAAAAATAAAATAAAGTCAAAACAAATTATAAAATAAACATTAAATACAAATACAATTATTTATTAATTAAGCTATACGAGTTTTTAAAAGATCAAACTTGTCAATTATAAAATCAAGATCAATAGCATCAGTAATTTTTTTACGTACGGTAATTTTTTTACTTTTAACAAAAAATCTAAATTATTTGATTATTATATTACCTTTGTTACGATTAGGGATGGCAATGGGGCGGGTCGGGGCGGGTCAAGGCCGCCCCAAACCCGAAACCCGGTTTTCAATGGTTGCCCCAAACCCGACCCGTGACCCGAACGGGTTTTCAATTTCCGCCCCAAACCCGATCCGTTTGGGTCAAGGGTGCCCCAAACCCGACCCGCATGACCCGATTCATTTACGTAAATTTAAATTTAATATATCACGATAACTAAGTTTAATGAATATTAAATTCATCCGTAAAGTACAAAATACAAATCCCAAAATGACTTGAACAAAAATACAAAATACATACAACATTTTCGGTATCAATAAAATTCATTCAACATCTTCACCAAAATAGTTTAAACTTAAAAAATTTCAATAACAAAATCCATCCAATATCTTCACCATCGCTTTATCTTCTTGAAAACAAATATATATTTAAAATATATATATATATATATCTCGAGTTTATATCTAAATATATATATATATTGTCTTCTTGGGTTTAAACTCGAAATATATATATATATATCACTTTATTTCTTTCAAATTGTTTTCTTTTCGACTAATATATGGTTTCCTTCTTTCTTTTCCTTTTATATTTAAAAAAAAAATATATTTTTAAATATATATATTCCGGGTCAAACGGGGCGGGTCGGGTCAAAAGGGACCGCCCCATACCCGACCCGGTAACCCGGCCGGGTCAAGAAATGTGCCCCAAACCCGCCCCGTTACCCGTTTTTACTGCCCCAAACCCGACCCAAACGGACCGGGGCCTCGCGGGTTTGGGGCGGGTCGGGGATTTTTGCCGTCCCTAGTTACGATGGAGTATTCACATCAGAGAAATAAATATATACTTATATTACTATTTATCAACAAATCTAATAACAAAATACTATGATAGAACTTGTTAAAGTACAATATTTTCCTTATTATCATTAAATTAAGCTAAAATAACAATTTTACCCTCAAAGTTATTACAATATTACACCTTAATTTTTACATGCATTGTCCAAAATATCTTCAAACATTATAAGATTTTCACTCACTTACCCATATATATTTGCTTGGGTTTAAATTGTTGGTACGGCTTGGACCTAGTTGTGCGTTTGTGCCGTCTCGGCGTAGGTGGGATATGTTAGTGGGAAATGAGAGATGAGGGAGAGAGAGAGATAAGAGATGAGATATGAGAGAGAGAGAGAGTTTGGGGTGTGGTTTTATATTAGGGTATTTAGGTAATTTCTCAAAAGCATGGTTATTATCAATTAAACTTTCATAGGTAGTTACAAACAAAACTTTCGGAAAAACACTTAATTTTATGGGAGAAAAAAAAATAGACAGTGGGAAACATTAAACTTTCGTTTTCAACCACATACAAAAGTTTAATGGTTAATATCCATGTTTTTGAGAAATTACCAAAATACCCTTACACAAAACCCTCCGTAAACTCTCTCTCCTCCCTTCTCTGTCTTCTCTTCCATCTCTCCTCCCTCATCTCCCACCTTCGTTGGAGATGGTGACACCGGGCCCAAGTGGCACCAGTGGTGCGGTCTAGGCGCAACCAACATGGGTGTGGTAATAGCACCGTCGGGGGAGACCCTTCCCGGCGACATTGTTCATTTACTATAGCATAAGAGGAAAAATAAATTTGAATGTGATAAAGAAAAAATTACCAAAATCCCCTTATGGAGGGTGATTTGGTAAGTTTCTCGCACAAAAAGTTTAAAGCATGGTTCTAAAGGGGTTATTGTAGAAAATTGCTACTTTAAAATGTAAATATTTCACTTTTTTTTTTTCCTGATTTTCCAATTTTTTTTTTTTTTTTTCAAATTTTGACGTTTTTCTCAAGATTTCACGTTATCTTGCAAAAAACAGAAAAAATGTTATATGGGATATTTTCGTAATGTGTGGTCATGGACTGAATTTTTTTTTTTAGACTATGGTTATTAAGATTTAAAACTTTGCATGCGGTTAAAAATAAAATTTATATAATTTATGTGATTATTATTGAAAATTTTCACTAATTTATAATTATATAATTATATTGAGCAAATAGCTCTTTTTAGCCATATAATTAAGGGGTTTTATATTTTTAGCCATGATCATTGTTTTGATTGTTCTCATCAATCTTTTTCCTTAATTTATAAAATTACCCCTAACTTTAATTTTCTTTTATTTTTGTTAAACAAATTAAAAAAAAAAAAAAAAAAACTTTCTTTAAAATATAGACTTTCATTAGGTTGATTGGAGGTCACATAGACCTCCGATGAAGGTCTGGGCGACCTCAATTAGAGGTCATGCGAACTTCCAATGGAGGTCACAAACTATGAAAAAAAAAAAGGAAAAAACAACGGGAGTGCTTATTTTATTTTGTTTTGTTTTTGTTTTTTTTTTAATTCAATTGGTATATTGAGATGTTTGTTGCTAAGATTAAACAAGCTAGGGTTTTTTTTGTTGTTGTGACACTAATAAATTTGTTGATAGGATTAAACACCCTAGGGTTTTTGTTGTTGGGATTAAACACATTAAATAGTTTTTTAAAAGAAAAACTCATTGAATCTCTCAAATAAATTAAACACGATAAAATTTTAGATTAAACATGCTAGCGTTTTAAATTAAACGCGCTAGGGTTTTTTGGTGGGACTAAACACGCTCGCCAAAAAACGCACCAAAACATTAAACACGTCTGTTTATTTTTATTTTTTAAAACTTTTATTATTATTATTATTATTATTTTTTTAATGTAGACCTCCAATAGAGTTCACTACACAATAAAGGAAATGCAACATTCTTGCTTGAAGATTCGGTTGGTAGGCTTGGGATCCGAACCTGAGAGAGATTGGATCGGAGCAAGTCCATAAGGATTATCATTTTTCGGTGGGTTAATTGTACTAACTTACCCTTACTTTAGTAGATCTAGCAAGATTTCAAAAAAGATGCCCCAAATTAACACAGAAACCCATTGTCATCAAGCCAATCCGTTAACTTTAACAGTTGACTAACCTTAACCTATGGAAAACCAAATATACCTATGCCACGTCAACCCAAACATAAAATATTTTTAGTTAAAAATTGAAAAATAAAAACTAAAAAAATAAAAAGATAATATATTGGCCACTTGCAGAAACATCGTCAATTACCGGAGGAGTCTCCTCTGCGAACTATAGGAGGTCAATCTTTAAGATCAACGCAGATCTCTTTCAGTAAGTTGGAGATCGTCAAATATCTCTTGTTTCCTTCGGTGGTAGAGCTCCACCACCAGTAGATTATCTTTTTCTTTTTTCTTTTTTGAAAAATTTGATTTTTCAATTTTAAATACAAAAATATTTTTTGTTTAAAATGATGGGGCAAAGGTATGTTTGGCTTTCCAATGGTCAAAGTTAGTCAACCGTTAGAGTTAACGGATTGACTTGATGGTAGGGGGTATTTGTGTGCACCGCCGATGCCACTTGGACTTGATGACTCCATCTAGGGATGGCAACATGCTGGATCGGATCGGATCAAAGGTGCCTCATAACCGAAACCTGATTTGTATGAGTTGCCTTTAAACCTGACCTGTGCACCGAACGGGTTTTGATTATTATATTACCTTTGTTACGATGGAGTATTCACATCAGAGAAATAAATATATACTTATATTACTATTTATCAACAAATCTAATAACAAAATACTATTTAAAAATAAAAATAAAATAATAATAATAATAACTTAACATGTGTGATTTAAATTTCAACCAAAACAAAAAGAAATTCAATAAACAATATTGTTAGTTTGTAAATTTAAAATTAGAATAAAAGATAATTAGATTACTTCTAAAATTTTATAAATTAAGAATTTTAGTAATCCTAAAATTTCAATATAAAACAAAATATTTAAATTCACAATATTCACACCAACATATCAATTGAAAAATCAATTCTTAATATTGATAAAAAGATTATTCTAATTTACAATAATTATAAAAATAAATAAATAAATGACTCATACCTCGTGAGTCGTGAAGGCTGAAAAAAGTTTAAAACAAAGTACAATACATGCAGCCCTACAATTCTAGTATCCCATTCATAAACGTTCCGTTTAGATTAGGAAAAATATTAATTATTTAATTTTTTTGTTTTAACTTTATCAATTTTTTTGGAAAAGCCCACCATAGCTCAGCCCAAGACCCGTCCATGGGTGCCCCATACCTAACCAAAAATGATCCGTTTCATTTTTTTTTTTTATTTAAAATAAAATATCAAACCACTAAATATACAAATTATTTTACCATATGATTGAATTTTAGGACATTGACTTAAATATTAACATTCAATTAAATTTTAAAATGCATTTAAATTAATATATATATATACACCCTTTTTTTTTTTTTTTTTCTTTTTTGAATAGAAATTTAAATATACACTTAAATACAAATATACACTATAGAAAAACATTTTAATATACACTAAAATTCAAACATAAAATGCAATTAGTTAAAAAGACAATGAGATTTAATTTTCCCTTTATATTTTTATATTAAAAAAATAATTATATAAATACCGGGTCAAACGGGACAGGTCGGGACATAAGGGGTTGACCCATACCCGATCCGACCCATTTTAAGTGTCCCAAACCCGTCCAGAACGGATCAAAGCCTCGTCGGTTAAGGGATTTTTGCCATCTCTAACGCCATCTCGTCAGAGGTGGGAGATGTAAGAGAGATGAGAGAGTTTGTGAGGGTTTTTATATGAGGGTATGTGGGTAATTTTTCAAGAGCTTGATTATGAATTACTAAACTTCAAACATGACCCTTCTTCCTGTGGCTTTCTATCTTGCTGCTTGTTCCATGCTTGGTTTACTCTTTCTGTGCACTTTCCACCATGATAACAGAGAATTCGATCTTCTTGATTTTATATTTTATTTATTTTTTTATCTTCTCTCCTCCTAGTTCTTCTCTGTATATATATTGATGAAGCCTGAAAATTCAAGAACTGCAATTCTTTAGCCTCCTTATCACCCTAAGACTAAAACAGAGCTATAGTCCCCTCTCTTATCAATTTGGCAAGTCCTAGTTTGGCATTACGTATGACCAATGTTCTTCTGTTGACTCAATACACAGAGAATAAATAAAAGTACATGCAAGCACAAATTTACAGCAAAGGAAGCATTACCTGCTACTTCCAGATAAAAAGTAATTGTCCCAAGCTTAATTTACAGCAAGAGGGTAGTGTTCAATAGCATGGTTATTGAAACCAGTTCCAAATTTTCCATTTTCTCACACTTAACACATTTCCAACACCATTTTTAATCTGCTGCAAATTCATCTAACATGCAACACTACATCATCCTTTTCTAACATTGAACTGCTCCTAAAAATTGACACTTTAATCACAGTCCACATAGATATCACTGCCTTGCTACTACTGCGTAGCCATTTGGTACATTCGCATAATTAAAGCTAGCGCTAAACCAGTAGCGACAACCAATAACCGATTTCCATTCCCATTATTCCTGCCCTCTGCTGCCTGCAAAAAAATTAAAGAAACTACAGTTTATAAAAGAATAAATAATAACACGCTAATTTTAAACTTAAAACAGCCGCTGCCAACATGCAGGCATACCTGTTGGGGTTGTCCTACGACATCGGTTGTTGCAGTGAATAGCTCATATGAATTGTACACGTCCTCCATCTGTAGCGCACACAGCCAAAAAGGGTCCGTCAAAAAGATTACGAAAGCTAAAAAAAAAAAAAACCATACTTATTTCATCGTTCCTTTCATGTTTGACAGCAGTATTTCTCACCTCTGCATCTGGAACTGGTGCTCCCGCGCCTGAATTGTCTGTTGACATGGGCTGCGGTTCATCCCCCGCTGTGGAGGTTGGGATATTCTGTTGGAATTTGGTTGATATCCAATTATGGGCTACATATTGAATAACAATTATAATATGGGCTGTCTGAATTAATTGGGCCAGATTGTTAGGGTGTTAATTGGGCTCCGAAAATGTCTTTGGGTGTGGATTAAAATGCATAGAAACCCAATATTAATTGGATTGGGATTAATGAGATTCCAATTTAATTAGTATATAAAGATAATAGTGGTTGTGGTCCCCAAGCCAATCCTCTAGATATATAATTTGCTCTCAATTTTTTAACCCCCATTCCAGAATCGTCTGAGAGCTTCCTTTGAGATACAGAAGTGGATTTGGCTGTGGAAGACCTTGCCCTTACTGCCTTGAGACTTCTTCTTTCATTGCTTTCTGAAAATGGATCCAGGTATGTTCTTTTAGCAATTATTCTCAGCAGTTCAACATGGTGCTTTTGGGATTTTTAATTGGAGCTTTGAGAAATTTAAATATTTGATGTTAGAAAATTAAAGCTCACAAGTGGTATCAGAGCCTACCCATGTTGAATTGTTGAGTGGAAATGCTCTTCTGAATTCAATAATTATCTTTGTAATTACAATTATTGGATATCCATTTAGCTCACAATACTTTGACAAAGCTGTGAATTTGTTTGATGGACATGCATGTGACTGCATTCATCGCATCCATGTAATTGGGTCTGATGCATTTTCTTTATTATTTGAAGAAACCGTGCGGTGTGCGCACATGTATATATATTTGCTTGATAAATGCCCTTATAATTGCGATTGTTCAAATTATACTACTGCAATTATTTTTTTAAGGGAACATGAGTGCATGTGACTTTATTTGATGTAAAATCATCTTACTACAATTGTTATATATTCTACAATTGTGCTTACTGCAGTATTTGGATATCATATAGTGCACATTTATGCTTGTTTAATGTACACCCATGTGATTTGTCTCATTTTGGGGAAATAAAAGTTTGGTGTTTCAAAATAAATTGATTGATATTATATGTTGCCAAAGTAACCTCTATAATGCAAATTTGTTTATTTGGAACATAAAGATGTGTTTGTCAATTATTTATGCGAATGATGACCGGCCCAAAGGAAGGTTGTTGTTTGGCCAAATAGTAGGCATGCTTGTAGTGATAAATATGTGACAATTGTTAGGCTTTCCATGTGAGCAATGAGTCGGTCCAAAGAAAGACTTATTGCTTGACAGGATTAATTGTCAATATTTGATTACTGCACGGAGAGTACCACTTACTGTTGATATTTCTGTCCAAAGACTAAATGTCGATGTTGTGCTAGGTATCTTGTATTAGAGCCATCCATTGTGTGAATTTTGATCATGTCATGTATGAATTTATTAATTGAATATTCTTAGATTGTGACATGATCATTGACTGTGAGTCTGTAATTTTGTCTTGTTCTCGATCCAGTTACCGCTTCTGCTTCATCAATATCTGCCAATATCAATTCCATTCCCGTGCTTAATGGCACAAACTTCAAGAATTGGAAAGAGAACGTTATGATTGTTCTCGGTTGCATGGATCTTGACCTTGCGCTTAGGGAAGAACAGCCTGCACCTCTCAGTGAGAATAGTTCTAATAATGATAAAAAGAACATGGAGAGGTGGGAGCGTTCTAATCGCATGAGTCTTATGATCATGAAACGTTCCATTCCGGAAACCTTTAGGGGCTCTATGTCTGAAGAGAAAAATGCTACGAAGTTCCTTACAGAAATAGAAAAACGTTTTGCAAAGAACGAAAAGGCCGAAACAAGTACGCTTTTGGCTAATCTTGTTTCAATGAGGTATAAAGGAAATGGGAACGTAAGGGAGTATATCATGGAGATGTCTAATCTCGCTTCCAAACTAAAGGCACTAAAGTTAGAGCTGTCTGAGGACTTGCTCGTGCATCTAGTTCTCATCTCACTTCCTGCACAGTACAGTCAATTTAAGGTGAGTTACAACACTCAAAAAGGACAAATGGACTCTTAATGAGCTCATATCTCACTGTGTGCAAGAAGAAGAGAGGATTAAGCGAGAAAGGACTGAAAGTGCTCACTTAGCAACAGGTTCTAAGGATAAGAAAAGGAAAAGAGGAAAAGAAGCTGTAGTTGGGACATCACAGCATAAGGTACAAAAGAAGCAGGATGAGGTGTTTACCTGCTACTTTTGCAAGAAAGCTGGACACATGAAAAAGGACTGTCCCAAGTACGCCAACTGGCGTGTCAAGAAAGGTATGCTTCTCACTTTGGTTTGTTCTGAAGTTAATTTAGCTTCTGTACCCAGACACACTTGGTGGATAGATTCTGGTGCTACTACTCACATAAGCGTGTCTATGCAGGGTTGCCTGTGGAGCCGACATCCAAGTGATGCTGAAAGATTCATCTATGTGGGCGACGGCAAAACAGTTACAGTGGAGGCCATAGGAACTTTTAGGTTGTTGTTAAAAACTGGTCACTTTTTGAGTTTGGAAGAGACTTATGTTGTACCGTCTTTTAGACGGAATTTGGTTTCAATTTCAGTTTTGGACAAATCTGGTTACTTTTGTTCTTTTGGAAATAATAAATTTAGTCTCTTTCAAGATTCGAATCTTATTGGTACTGGTTCTTTATCTTTGAATGATAACCTATATTTGTTGAATACAGTTGCCTCATTTAATGAAACCTTGCATACAAGTTCACGTGGTACAAAACGAAAATTAACTGACAGGGATTCCGCCACACTATGGCACAAGCGCTTAGGTCATATCTCTAAACAGAGAATTCAGAGACTTGTGTTTGACGGGATTCTGGATCCCCTTGATTTGACAGAATTCCAAGTCTGTATTGAGTGTATAAAGGGGAAGCAAACAAACGTTAGGAGATTAGGTGCCAACAGATGTTCTGACGTCTTAGAATTAATTCATACTGATATTTGCGGACCATTCCCTACAGCTTCTTGGAATGGTTAACAGTATTTTATTACGTTCATAGACGACTATTCAAGGTACGGGTACCTATATCTGATTCATGAGAAGTCTCAATCCCTGGATGTATTTAAGGCCTTCAAAGCTGAAGTTGAAAATCAACTTGGCAAGAAAATTAAAGCTGTCAAATCTGACCGTGGCGGTGAATACTATGGTAAATATGACGGATCTGGTGAACAACGTCCAGGACCTTTCGCAAAATTCCTAGAGGAATGCGGTATCGTCCCGCAATACACAATGCCGGGCAAACCCAGCATGAATGGTGTTGCTGAAAGACGAAACAGAACGCTTAAGGACATGGTAAGAAGCATGATTAATCATTCATCTTTACCAGAATCTCTCTGGGGAGAAGCTCTAAAGACTGCAGCATATATCCTCAATAGGGTTCCAAGCAAAGCAGTAGCCAAAACCCCTTATGAATTGTGGACAGGCAAGAAGCCTAGTATTAGGCACCTACATATTTAGGGTTGTCCAGCTGAGGCAAGACCTTATAAGCCAAATGAAAAGAAACTGGACTCCAGAACTGTGAGCTGCTACTTTGTTGGGTACTCTGAACGGTCAAGGGGTTTTAAGTTTTATGATCCCACTGCTAGGACATTTTTCGAGACGGGAAATGCTAGATTCCTTGAGGAAGTTGAGTTTGTGGGGGGAGATGAAGTTAGAGACATTGTCTTTGAAGAAGAATTTATTTCTCTTCCTATTGCTATTGATAATGATCAGGTTTCCATTCCTGACATTATTCGAAATGCAAATCCGGAATATCAAGACAATGTAGAAGAACTCCCTGTGCAAAATGATGAAATTGTACCTGAGATGCAAACTCAACAACCTCAAGAGGATATGCCATTGAGAAGATCCACTAGAGAAAGGAGAAGTGCAATTCCGGATGACTATGTTGTTTTTCTCCAAGAACATGAGGGTGATATAGGAGTGATGGAAGATGATCCAATCAACTTTCATCAAGCCAAACAAAGTTCTAACTCTCAAAAGTGGATTGATGCCATGAATGATGAGATGAAATCCATGAAGGACAATGACGTTTGGGATCTCGTCGAATTACCTGAAGGTGTGAAACCTATTGGTTGCAAATGGATATTTAAGACCAAAAGGGATTCAAAAGGCAATGCTGAGAGATATAAGGCTCGTCTAGTTGCCAAGGGTTTCACTCAAAAGGAAGGCATTGACTATAAAGAGACTTTCTCTCCGGTTTCAACGAAAGACTCTTTCAGAATCATAATGGCACTTGTGGCTCATTTTGATTTGGAGCTACATCAGATGGATGTAAAGACTGCGTTTCTCAATGGTGACATTGATGAAACGATATATATGATGCAGCCAGAAAACTTTGTAACTGGTGACCCAAAGAAGATGGTCTGCAAACTAAA
The DNA here is from genome assembly GCA_954870605.1 of Acer campestre. Classification (NCBI taxonomy): domain Eukaryota; kingdom Viridiplantae; phylum Streptophyta; class Magnoliopsida; order Sapindales; family Sapindaceae; genus Acer; species Acer campestre. Next base: position 3,595,789 of record OX940811.1, read on the forward strand.
GAAATCCATCTACGGTCTCAAACAGGCTTCCCGTCAATGGTATCACAAATTTCGTCAAGTTATTATCTCGTATGGGTTTGAGGTAAATAAGGTTGATGATTGTGTATATCATAAGTTCAGTGGGAGTAAGCACGTATTCCTGGTGTTATATGTCGATGACATACTGCTTACTAGCAATGATATAGGCTTATTGCACGAAACCAAGAGATTTCTGACCAAAATTTTTGAGATGAAAGATCTTGGGGACGCCTCTTTTGTATTAGGAATACAGATACATCGAGATCGCTCTCGAGGCATCATTGGGTTATCACAAAAGAGCTATATCGAAAGAGTTCTTGAAAGATTCGGTATGAAAAGTTGTGCACCAGGTGATACCCCTGTGGCTAAGGGAGACAAATTCAGTCTCAGCCAATGCCCCAAGAATGAGTTGGAACGAAAGGGAATGCAAAAGATTCCTTATGCGTCAGCTGTAGGAAGTCTTATGTATGCCCAAGTATGCACGCGTCCGGACATAGCGTTCATAGTGGGAATGTTAGGCAGATATCTAAGTAACCCAGGGATGGATCATTGGAAAGCAGCCAAACGGGTTATGCGTTATTTGCAGAGAACAAAAGATTACATGCTCACATATCGGAGATCAGATCATTTGGAGATCGTTGGATATTCTGATTCCGATTTTGCTGGATGCCAAGACAGTAAAAGATCCACATCGGGCTATATTTACCTGTTAGCTGGAGGAGCCATCTCCTGGAAGAGTGTCAAACAGACACTCATAGCCTCTTCCACCATGGCAGCTGAGTTTATAGCCTGTTATGAGGCATCTAATCATGGAATATGGCTACGGAATTTTGTCACTGGGCTGCGAGTTCTGGATGGTATTGAAAGACCGTTGAAGATATATTGTGACAATAATTCAGCTGTGCTTTATTCCAACAACAACAGAAGCTCTACGAAGTCGAAGCACATAGACATCAAGTTTCTTGTTGTTAAAGAAAGAGTTCAGAGTCGTGAGGTGGCTATAGAACATATTGGGACAAACTCTATGATTGCGGATCCGCTTACTAAAGGTTTACCACCCAAGGTCTTTCATGAGCACACCGCTCACATGGGTGTTGTTTTAATTGATGATGTGCGTATTTAGTGGGAGTTTGCATTGTGATGTTCTATGTTACAGACACATCGTGTGTTTATTATCTGCAGAATAAAGTAAGTAATTCATTTATAAACTCTGAATGTTATTTGTGTTTGATCTCGCTAAAGAATAAAGCTGGACCAGTTGGAAATAGGCATGTTTGAAATCACATTACGTGTAATTTCCATGCTATGCATCCATACTCGATCTATGTCATTGAATGTATTGGTATGGTGACCATTGATAGGTCTAGTTACGAAAATGTGTAACGAAGGTCGCTTTGATCCTATGCTAATACAGTAGATGGACCAGATTGTAGCTAAAGAGACATTTTGAAAAAGAGAGCTCTTGGTGCGCGCTCAAGACTATATGTAATAATTGTTTCAGGAATCATATGTAGCCCAAGTGGGAGATTGTTGGAATTTGGTTGATATCCAATTATGGGCTACATATTGAATAACAATTATAATATGGGCTGTCTGAATTAATTGGGCCAGATTGTTAGGGTGTTAATTGGGCTCCGAAATGTCTCTGGGTGTGGATTAAAATGCATAGAAACCCAATATTAATTGGATTGGGATTAATGGGATTCCAATTTAATTAGTATATAAAGATAATAGTGGTTGTGGTCCCCAAGCCAATCCTCTAGATATATAATTTGCTCTCAATTTTTTAACCCCCATTCCAGAATCATCTGAGAGCTTCCTTTGAGATACAGAAGTGGATTTGGCTGTGGAAGACCTTGCCCTTACTGCCTTGAGACTTCTTCTTTCATTGCTTTCTGAAAATGGATCCAGGTATGTTCTTTTAGCAATTATTCTCAGCAGTTCAACATGGTGCTTTTGGGATTTTTAATTGGAGCTTTGAGAAATTTAAATATTTGATGTTAGAAAATTAAAGCTCACATATTCAACTTTGGTTTCTTCTTTTTCCGGCGGCAAAAGTCTGGCTCGGAAGCATGACGCTTCCTCTTTCCGCACACGGGAATCCAAAGCTGCCTTAAGAAATTGGTTATTTGGTCTTCAGGGTTTGGTTCCATTTGTGACTGCAATAGAAAGAAAAAAGAAAGAAAAGAAAGTTGTTAATAACAACTATCGAACTACTCGATAATGAGTAAGGTTCCTTTGCATCGGTTTACGCCATAGAAATCAAAGCACTTAACAGAACAATTAAGAAATCTAGTTAGATGATAGTGATTCATCAGTCATCACACAAGAAACGAGGTTGAATCAAAATGAAGAACCCATTAAGGCATTAACGTAAGAAAAACATAAGAAAGAAACTATAGAGTTGAACTTGAATCAAAATGAAGAACCCATTAAGGCTTAAGATTTGTAGATGAAGCATACCGTATGGAGTATTTTCTTCTTTCTTGTTGATGCTTTCTTGCACAGAAGGAGTCGAAGAAATTTTTTGGAGACTGTCGTTGATTGCAAGCTGTGTTGGCCGTTATATAGAGTGGGAAACTCTGTTAGACTAACCGAATTTTTTTTTTTTTTTTTTTTGAAAGCCATTAGTTAATTAATAATAGCTAGAGATGTAAAAGTGATAATAAAAATGCAATTAATTAGTGCTTGGATTTAAATAAAAACATTGACTATATATTTTTTACGGACATTATGTGGTTGGATGATGAAAATATTTTTAAATTAAAAAATTCTCTTGAAAATATTCACTTCGTGCTAACAAAAACCAAATAGATGTGCCGAGATCAAAGAAGGGGAGAAAATCAAAAACAGACTCTCAAAATATTAGGGGTTGTTCGGTGGGTGATTTTTTTACCCCATTTTTATTTTTGTTTTTTTAAAAAATGATTTTGAGTCCGTATTCGGTAACGGTTTCACATTTTTTTCCAAAAAAAAAAAAAAAAAACAAAACAAATCTACTGATAAAATTCAAAAAAACGGAAATAAAAATTTGAAGGGGGAAGGCACTACCGTGCCCAATCAGCCCCAGAGGTGCGTTGCCTACTAGACGCACCATAAGACTTTCGTTTTTAGCAATATGCAAAAGTTTTACTGATAATAACCATATTTTTTCTTAAATTACCCAAATGCCCACGTATAAAAACAACTAAATAAATAGTGGTGGTTGCCTCCAATGGTGACCCTAAGGAACATATGGAACCTTCTAGAAATCGCCTCCAAGCACCAACCTACAATTAGGGCTGATGATTGCCATAATGCAAGGTCACGTGGAGAAGAAGGAAACCGAGGCAACCTGTAACAAGTCGTCGGGTAATTAATGCTAAGGCAGCAGTCATGGGGAAGGAAAGATGAAGTACATACGGTTGAGATCCCTTCGTAGTCGTGCCTCACCAACAATTGGATCTCCCCCCACCTAAGCTCTAACTAGTGTCAGCTACCCTATTCACAACGAAGGAAGTTGCATTATTTTCTAGCAAAAGGGATGCAGAAGGTCTCTAAGCAAAGAACAGAAAGCTTGGTGAAGAGCGTGTAACAGGTGCAACGCGACAGACGCTAACTTTATCCCATGCTGGGCAAAACAGTTAAGGCAATAGGTCTCGCCAACTAGGAGCGTCTCCGGCCAATCGCAACGAGGCAAACCACCAACGAAGCTCAATGTCAACACCTTTGAAGCGCTTGGAATGCCATAGGGCATGGGTGGAACCATCATAGCTCTTCGGGGCAAGTGCAATCTTTGGACCCAGTTCAAAGGAACAGTGGGAATCAGGCCAAGCCTTTCCTGCCTAAGGGAACATACCCCACCCACCGCTACTAGGTCACCCTATAAATATCCCAAGTCAATAAGAGAAAAGGGTTCACCAGCTTCGACACTCTAAGAGAAAGAAGATGACCTAGTGTAAAGAGAAAGATTTTTCTACTCGGCTACTACCCTCCTACAACCACCTCCATTTTGGTCATTTTACTTGGCTATTACCCTCCTAAAACCACCTCCATTTTGGCCATTCTACTCGTCCACTACTCTCCTACATCCCCTTATCACCCGGTTCCTCTCCAGCTAATGATAACTCAAGAATTTTTAGTCCATGGGCAATCTATGATGTAACTTAACATGCACAATTAATGAGAATTTGTTGTACTTGATCATACTGTCTCATTTATCATTTCATGACCGGTCTTGGTTCACCGACGTCGGTCCCGGTTAAATGTACCAGAGAAAAACCCGGTACTATCCTTTTTCAAGCAACCTCATCCAGGTCTTGGTCCCTAACTGTGTAACACCGATGGTACCGCCCTGACCATCTACTCGATCCAAACCTACCGTGGAGCACCCGTACTCCGTGGTCAACTGGTGTCCGAAAGTCAAGCCCGATTTTCCGGATAACGATTATTATATAAATATTTGAGAAAATATATTTTTTGTTTTAATTTTTGTAAATCATTTTAATATTAAAATATGTATTTCTTGAGTGGACTGAAAATAGTTTAATTGGTTTTAGAGGAAAATTCACTTATGTCCTTACTTTTTTTTACTAAATATAACATTTTTAAACGTTTTTGTCATATTAGTAACTTTAGTCCTTCATTTTTTCAAAATCCGTTAGTTTAATCCCTTTGAGTAAATTACTAACGGTCAACTGTGATAGAACTTGTTAAAGTACAATTTTTTCCTTATTACCATTAAATTAAGCTAAAATAACAATTTTACCCTCAAAGTTATTACAATATTACACCTTAATTTTTACATGCATCGTCCAAAATAACTTCAAACATTATAAGAGTTTTATACACTTACCCATATATATTTGCTTGGGTTTAAATATTTGGTACTACTTTGGCCTTGTTGGGCGGTTGTGCTGTCTCGACGTAGGTGGGAGATGTAAGAGAGAGATGAGAGATGAGAGATGAGAGAGAGAGAGAGAGAGAGAGAGAGAGAGAGAGAGAGATGAGATATGAGAGAGAGAGAGAGAGAGAGAGAGAGAGATGAGATATGAGAGAGAGAGAGAGAGAGAGAGAGAGAGAGAGTTTGGGGTGTTGTTTTATATTAGGGTATTTAGGTAATTTCTCAAAAGTATAGTTATTATCGATTAAACTTTCATATGTGGTAAAAAAAAAAAAAAAAATTCGGAAAAACACTTAATTGTAAGGGAGAAAATTAAAAAATAAATATAGCAAATGGAAAACATTAAACTTCCGTTTTCAATCACATATAAAAGTTTAACTGTTAATATCCATATTTTTGAGAAATTACCAAAATACACTCATATAAAACCCTCCCTAAACTCTCTCTCCTCCCTAATTTGTAATTCTATTATATTGGGAAAATAGCCCTTTTTAGCCATATAATTAAGGGGTTTTCTATTTTTTGACATAATCATTGTTTTGATTGTTCTCATCAATCTTTTCCCTAAATTTATAAAATTACCCCTAACTTTAATTTTATTTTATTTTTGTATAACAATTTTTTTTTTTAATACATACCTCCATTGGATGTTGATTGGAGGTCATACAAACCTATAATGCAGGTCTAGGTTTTTGTTGTGCTGACACTAATAAATTTTTTGTTATGATTAAATACGCTAGGAAATTTGTTGTTTTGATTAAACAAGCTAGGGTTTTGTTGTTTGGATTAAACACGTTAAAGAGCTTTTTTTTTTTTTTTTTTTTTTTTTTTTTTTTTTTTTCCAGAAACTCACCGAATCTCTCTCATAAATTAAACACGATAAAATTTTAGATTAAACACACTAGGGTTTTAAATAAAACACGCCAGGGTTTTTTGGTGGGACTAAACATGCTCACCAAAAAACTCACCAAAACATGAAACTTATCTGTTTACTTTTATTTTTTAGGACTAATTAAATTTCTTTTTTAATGCAAACCTCCAATAGAGGTCACAACACAATAAAGGTCGGTGACCTTCAATGTTTTAATTTTTTTTAATAAAAAAAAAGTATTTTTTTTTTCAAAATTTCATAAGGGTGATGTTTTTCAAGAAGTGGAGTGTTTGCTAAAAAAATAATCAAAACCCTAATTCAGACTAAGGGGTCGTTTGTTTTTTCCACTTAAGACTTAATGGGTCTGAATCATAATTATTAAGTTGTTTTGTTTGTTTTTTTAAGTGGTTAAACAACTTAAAAATACCAAAAAACAACTTAAAATAAAAAGTAAAAAATCCTGACTTTTTACTTAATTGTAAATCACTGAATTGCATTAAATGCAATCTAAAATCTTTTCTTCCGATACTATCCTCCATATATAACATATTTCCAATTTCATAATAATTATATATTGTATAGAAATCTTTATTTTAATATATTGCTTATTTTAAATAGCTTTAAAAATAAAAAAAGAACCCTAATCACTTATAATATTAGTATTAATATCAATACTTTATTATGATATTATGGTGATGTATTTATATATTATTATTTTTTTTAGAGTGTTTTGTGTGAGTTTTCCTGCTCCTTTTTTATTTTATTTTATTTTTATTTTTAAAAAAAAACTTTTTCTTTTCTTAGTAAAAATAAAGTTTGTTTATAATCGAAGAAGAAGATCATGATCATATGTGCTCATACATAATTATTATTTTTGGATTGTTTTTTTCTATATTATATGTATAATTGTTTAACATGGGTATAGATGTAAAATTACCTATTTTCAGACAATTTTATTTGTAAAAAACAAACGTGTTGACAGTACATTCAGATATGAGGAAAAAAAAAACAAACATGTCATTCAGATTCAGGTTTCAGTCACTATTCAGTCTTCAGTAAAATTCAGGACTATTCAGTCTTCAGACAAAAAAACAAACGACCCCTAAATATAATTCAGAAGACTCGAGCATATGCTTATCTTCTACCCTTACAAAACCGCTGTCTACCAATAAATATGTTGATGATAGGAATCCTAATTACGGTCGGTTTAGGTCTCTCTATCTCTGTCTATATATACACAGTATAACGTATCCTTTATCAATCTCGATCAATCTCGATCACAAACCAAACCAATTACTTTTTTTTTAATTAGTAAACCGCTCTCAAAAAAAAAAAAAAATCAAGTTGATCAATATGCAAATTCCTCCGGTGAGGTATTTGTTTAACGATATAGACAGGAAAGCTCTCCATTCACTGTTGGTCAAACTCAAAAACAAGGATGCCCGATTTTGCAAAGACACAGCAGAAGAGTTTTTCAAACGCAAAAACATTGATATGGCAGTCTTTTCGATTTCTTACGCAGCCCATAAATATCCTGATTATAACACAATTCTCAACCAAGTCTATTTGAAAGCATACACCATTCACAAGCTCGCCTTGAAGGTGAATAATTGGTATGCAATCCTCGGCATCAAGGATCACTCCGCTCCGATCGAAGTAATAGAGATTCAATATAAGAGTTTGTCTACAATGCTTCATCCCGATAATTGCACTACTGCTGCAGGAAGGACGGCATGGATGTTTGTAAATATGGCTTGGTATGTTCTATCTGATCCGATAAAGAGAGAGGCTCATGACAAGCGCCTTCTGACTCAGATGGAGTTCCTGGAATATGCTAATTCGAATTCATACAAGTCCAGTCTCCGATCACCTCCTCAGAAAAAAAAACTCAAGATGAGTCACAACTAACTGCATGATTGTAGCAGTAGTTATGTGAGGGAGGGTTTTTGTCAATTTATTTTTATTTTTAAATTTTAAATTTTTGTAGACAAATAACTCGGTAACTATATACTGAAATTGTATAGTAACTGAACCCGTTCGTATAATTAATTAGAAGAGGTGTCGATTTGGTATCTAGAGTGTCAACGTTCAGATCACGAGTCATTGTAAAGAATAGAGATCTATTACTCTATGATCTAAATTTTTTGTAATAGTTTTCATATTCTGATATGGGTTTTACATTAGCTTCTTTTTATTAACTATATTACAATTTAGAGTTTGAAAAGAGAGATATAATTCAAACATAGAACTTTAGTAATATAGACGTAAATGGCATACCATTAAGTGATTATTATTATTATTTTATTTTTTTAAAGAACCATTAGTGATTATTTGGTCAATTATTTCTACGTCAAGATATTATTATATTTGATCAACCTTTACTATGGCATTAGAAGTTATAATAATCGCATTACAATGCAACAATATGCTCGTGTTGCAAATAAAAGTAGTTGTGAGAGAGTCCATATATGACGCAACGGGTAGAGGAAGTGGAACTAGTTAATTCATTATGTCGAACCATAAAGCAATCTTAGTGAAGATTCTAATGACATTTATCACTATTTCTAATCCTAATCCTAAATTATAAAGGGAAACAAAACAATATCAATTCCACTAGGACTTGAGATTCCTAAATTGTCTAAAATGCGAAAATGTCAAAATTTACCCAAGGCAAATTTGAGTTATTGCCAAAATATAAAATAAAATCCCAGGGATGACAAAATAACCGTCCCGGAATGTGTAATCAATGGCTACTGACATGTGTAATCAGTGGCTAGATTTATTTCCTGATCTAAATAGATCTACTGACATGTGTAGTTATATCTGCATTTGTAAAGTATACAAAGTTTATGAAGGTATCTGTGAATAAGATTGATGAAGTTATGGAGTTTCTTGTGCGCAAATTGCATTTGGAGCCTTCAGCTATTGCCAAATGCCCGGAGGTTGTTGAACTGAGTGTGGAGAAGAATTTTGTTCCTAGGGTTGCAGCAATTGAGTTTTTGAGGTCGAACCGTTTGATCAAGTATGAGGAGAAGGAAGATATTGACTTTTTGACAATTTTTCAATATCCTGAAAAAACTTTCCTGGAGAAGTTTGTGAATCGTTTTGATGAAGCTCCCCAGATTTTGCAGCTCTGCAAAGAAAAGTCGGAGCTCTACAAAGAGGAGATGAAGGAAAAAAAGTTTCAACTTGAAGAGAAGAAAAAGAAAATGAAGGAGAAAGCCACGAGAATTGCAAGGAAGAAAAAGAAATCCAACTAGAGGTAGAGGGATGCAGTTTTTTAATATGATTATATATATTGTTACTTGATCTTAATAAATTCTTTGTTTTCGAATTTGCTTACATATCTAGTCACTGAGAACATTTAGTCTGCTTTAGTCATGGTTTTCTTTGCAATTTTGGTTGCCTGTGTTCATTGATTGTTATCTGAAGATTGAAGAATAATAAGCTTAGAGATGAGATATTATAATGTGTGATTATGATATGTTTTAGTCTTTGTTCTGTTATTTGACTCCAGTTGAGTTCTGTTGTCATGTTATCAAATTTGATCCTTGGAACTTGGAATGGCCTTTGTGAAATGTCTGGAATTTGAGAACTTACATGAATATACACCATCTTGACGATTCCTCCTTAAATCTTTTCTTTGATGAAGTGATGATCAATTTCCACATGTTTTATCCTATCATGATGAACTGGGTTCTTTGCAATACTTATTGCAGGCTTTGCAGCTTGACTCTCACACAGAATATCTATAGTCTTTTCAGTGAGGATCTCAAGCTCAAGCAGCTGGAGTCAGTTTTTCAATATCCTGAAAAAAAAAAATTACTTGGAGAAGTTTGTGGATCGTTTTGAAAAAGATCCCCATATTATGCAGTTCTGCATAGAAAAGTCGGAGCTCTACAAGGGGAAATGGAGGAAAAAAAGTTTCAACTTGAAGATAAGAAAATGAAATTGAAGGAGAAAGACTGCAAGTCGTGCAATGAAGAAAAGGGAAGCCTACTGGAGGTAGAGGGATGCAGTTTTTTAATATGTTATATATATTGTTACTTGATCTTACTAAATTCTTTGTTTTCGAATTTGCTTACATTTCAAGTCACTGAGAGCATTTAATCTGATTTAGTCATGGTTTTCTTTGCAATTTTGGTTGCCTTTGTTCATTACTACTGCTGGCCATTATTTCATCTACCGCCATTGACAAAGGGTTTTTTTTTTTTTTTTTTTTTTTTTTTTTTGAATAGGAAGCTTATGGAAAAAGGAAGAAGGAGACGGAATAATTTAGGGTTTAATGGATGACGCCCAAATAAATATGCTTGGATGAGACTCAGAGAAATTGGAAACTATGTTTTTTTTTTTTTTTTTTTTTTTTCATGTCTTTGTGATTAAACATTTATTTTTTATTTTATGTTATTATGTTTTCATGTTGATGCATATGGGATGCTCAAAAGATAGTGAAAGATGTAATATTATTATTGATATTTGATGAATGTATACCTAACCCGATTAATGGATTGAGTTGGGTTGAAAATTTGTGTTAGGTTAGGTTTAATTTTTACCTAACATAAATTTTCAACCCGATTTACATAAGGGTGTGTTTGGTAAGGTGGAAAGAAAATAGGGGGACAGAAAAATTCGGAAGGATAGAAAACATGAGGGAGAGAGAAGAAAATAATTTTCCCTTTAGTTGTTTGGTAAGAAGGGATCTTCTTTATCAATTTTACTAATTTACCCTTGCATTGTAGTTTATTTTATATATTAAAAAAATGGATAAATTGGTAATTTTAATTAAAAGTAAGAAGATTCCATCATTTCTTTCCTATTTCCTCCCACTTTTGGGAGGATTAAAATTGGTGGGTTCCACTCACAAATCTTCTCTCATTTTTCCTTTCCTTACACTTTTCTCTCCATACCAAACACATATTTTTCCCATTTTCTTTTCCCTTTTCCCTCCACCATTTTCTTTCCTTACACACCCTGAGGGTCCATTTGGTAAGGAGGAAAGAAAATAGAAAGGATGGAAAGATTTGGAGGGGTAGAAAATATGAGGGAAGGAAAGGATTTTCCCTCTTATTGTTTGGTAAACAAGAAGGAAAGAAAAGATCATTTTATCACTTTTACTATTTTACCCTTATATTATATTTTATATATTAAAAAAAATTGGACAAGATTGTAATTTTGACTTATCCAAAAAATTTCCCCTTTCTTTCCCTCCCATTTCCTCTCACTTTTGGGAGGAAAGAAAATGGTGGGTCCCACACACCATTTTTTCCTTCCACTTTTTCTTTCCCTCCATTTTTCTCTCCATACCAAACACACTTCTCCAATTTTCTTCTCCCTTTTCCCTCCACCCCTTTCTTTCCTCTCTCCCTTTTCCTCCCTACCAAACATACCCTACATGTTAGTAACATGTGTTATGTTTACTATATATATTGTATGCAATAGACTCACATACAGTACAACACAATGAAAAGAAATTTGAATACAGAAAAACTTACAGTTTGTAGAGATTCAAAAATTAAAATAATCCAAACCTTGTGATATTCACAATTTCCTTAAGACAATTTTGCTCCCTCCACGAATAGTGCTTAAGGTTATGAACAATTGTCTCCTAAAATAGAACGGATTTCGTTCTTCAAGTAACAGCACTTCGAACTTAAATAACAGTCAAACTCAAATCTGTGTTTTGTGCTCGAAACTTTCGAGACACTATTTATTTTTATGCATTACAAATGCTTAGATGACATCCATGTTTATAGACATCCTCGTACCTATTCGAAATGACACATATCCTTTCGAATGGACATGCCTTTAAAGAGAGACATTTTTTTTTAAGAAATGATACCACTTTTATAAAAAGATGCAACTCTTATGAAATGATACAATTATCATGAAAAGTCACAACACTTAACCAAATTTTATCGTTCACTAATACAACAATTTCCAACAATACATACAGAATATTATATATTGCTACACTCAGGTTTCGGTCAATGGATAACTAATTTGTACTAAATGCACATTCTCAATCTGAATGGAGAAACTTTTGACAAAGAATTTAATTAGATTAAGTAACAAAGAAAAATCTAAATAAGCTTGGATTTATGATGGAAACATTTTACAACAACCACAACCCTATCAGTTTACAGACACTCATCATTTGAAGTCTTTGACAGATCCAACTTGTTTTTGTACAGCTTCAATAGCTGTGGAGCTTCATCATAAGAATTAACAAACCTCTCTATAAAGACTTTCTCTGAATAATCAAGCAATGTAGCAAAGCTAGCATGCTTGCTCTTGATCAAACCTTTTGTCGACACAAATTGAAATACTGCAGCCCTTGGAATGATCCTCTTATGCAGGCTATATGAAAGAAAAATAGGATGTTTAGCAATATATGAAGACTCCAAACCCATTTTGTTCACAAAGAAGTCCATTGCCACCATGATCTTATCCTCGGATGCTTCCATACACATCGGATGTTTCCGAAAAGCTTTCAAGAACTCATCCTCAGACCAACCCCACCTCCTCTTATACACATTCACTTTGCTCTCCCACTGTGATCTGCTCATTGTTGTTTTTAACCATACCGCTCGAACAAACTGTGATCTCAAAGGATTGACTCCCATTTCCTTAACTTCCTCCACAACCTCTTTTAAGTCATTCCTATCCTTTAAAAGCAAAAATGAACAACGAAGGATATGCATGAAAATATTGGATTTGGGGACACCATGCTCCAGCAAAATGTTAACTTTAGGTGCCATATAAGTTTCTAGATCTTGATAAAGTAAAGAGGGTCTGCGCTTAATAAAAGCAATGGTCCTCTCCTGAGATTCAAGCAAATTACTAAGGTAGTTAAAACTGGGAATCATATGGTTTTCTAAACTTCTACTTAAAACTGGGGGATACTTGGATACAAGATTGGTAAGGTCATGGCTTGAAAAGCCTTTGGAGTATAAAAACTCCAGTTTGGGCAAAAAGGTTTTCTCGGGATCATATAAAAGCACACTTGGAAATTTTTGAATGATGTCTGAGATGTGGGTCTGCGAGAAACCATGGCTCTTGAAAAAACTAATGACTGCGCCTGCTTTATCTGGGGATTTAAGCTGGAACTTGTTGGAAACTGATAGGGCAGATTCTGGAGAGAACCCACATGTGTTAATGAGGTATGAGACTGTTAAAGATTGTTGATTTGTAGTTGCAGTGGTTGAGATGCATCTAATAGATAACAATGAAAGACATTGATGAAATCTATGAGTTGGTGAAGCTGATGTTCTGAGAGTGCTCTGCCTCCAATGGCGGACAAATGATGACGATGATGATTTGCATACAAAATTAAACAAAGTCATGGGATTAAACTAACCTGTTTTTGACTTGCAAATTTCTTCATGAACCAACCAAATAAAAACGAAAAATCGAAAACTTTGAAGATGAAAACGACAGAAACTCTCTCTCTCTCCCTCTCTCCCTCTGTTTCTTTATAAAAGAATCAAATGTCTGGTTTTGAATGATCTATAATTTTAGGGTTTTACAGTTAGATCCAAAATTCGGGTCTTAATTTCGGCAGTTTCGGTTTATAACCGAAACCCAATGTTAAGTGTTAACCCGTTGGAAGCAAGAAAATTGGCCCGACAGAATCTGGATATTTCTTCGGGTTCGGTTATAACCCGAAAAACCAAGACGTCGAATTTACAAGAAACGGTGCCGTTTCGAGGAATTCAAAATGAATTGGTTCCATCAAAATATCACTAAATCAGGGTTTTGGTTTTCGACTTCGCAGCTTCAACTTCAAGTACCAAGTTCTCTTGCCTATTATATCTGCGAACAATGATCGATTTGTGAAGAAATTGTATCGGTCCCAGGTGAGTATATATATTCTATCACTGATTCAATTGCTGCTCGTCATGTTCAATTCTCTCTGCAAAATTGTTAGAGCTGCTTCATCGACATGTAAGTTTCAACATTTTCAAACTTCAATACTTGTCAAATATGTCTCAACAACCACTTCGATTCCACACTCAATTACTGTATCGCACCTCATGAACTCATCTGGGTTGTCTCCAGAATCTGCATTAGCAGCCTCCAAATATGTCCAACACTCTGGATCCCAAAAAAATCCAGACTTGGTTATCTCATTCTTCAGGAGCCACGGCTTCTCTGAAGCACAAATTTCCAAGGTCATCAGAGGTTGCCCTTAGGTTCTTTGGGCAAAACCTGAGGAGACCCTTTTGCCCAAATTTGAATTTTTATACTCCAGAGGTTTCTCAAGCCCTGAGATTGGCTACATTTTCTATGTGTGCCCTTCTCTTTTGCATAGAAGTTTAGAAAACCATATAATCCCTAATTTTAACTACATTGATGATTTGTTTAAGTCCGGTGAGACTGCGGTTTCTGTCATCAAACGCAGTCCCGTTCTTCTCGTTCACCATGTTAAAACTTGTATGGAACCTAATATCAATGCTTTGAGAGATAATGGTGTTCCAGAGTCAAATATACTGTTGTTTCTTCGATATTGGCCTCGCATGTTTGGAACAAACTCGGATACTTTTAGAAATACTATGGAGGTAGTAAAGGAAATGGGCATCAATCCTTTGACTTCTCATTTTGTTCAAGCAGTTTATGTTAAAGGATATGGCAATGTGAAGTGGGATAGTAAGGTCAGTGTTTATAAGAGGTGGGATTGGTCGGAAGAAGAGGTTTTAACTGCATTTGTGAAGTATCCAATGTTTATGAGGGCATCTGAGAATAAGATTATGGCAGTAATGGACTTTCTTGTGAACAAAATGCATTTGGAGTCTTCGGCTATTGCCAAACGTCCAGATGTTATTGTGCTGAGCTTGGAGAAGAATTTTGTTCCTAGGGCTGCAGTAATTTAGTTTTTGATGTCTAATGGTTTGATTAAGAAGAAGCAGAATGCTAACTTATTTACAGTTTTTAAATATACAGGAAAAAAATTCCTGCAGAGGTTTGTGAATCTTTATGATGAAGCTCCCCAGCTTTTGAAGCTGTACCAAAAAAAGCTGAAACTTTCAAAGACGAAAAAGAAATAGCATAAAGGTAGAGGGATGCAGTTTTGTAATGTGATTATATATATTGTTACTTGATCTTACTAAATTCTTTGTTTTCAAATTTGCTTACATCATGCCACTGAGAGCATTTTGTCTGGTTCAGTCATGGTTGTCTTTGCAATTTTGGTTGCCTGTGTTCATTGACTGAAGAATAAGCTTAGCGATTAGATATTGTGATATCATTGATATGTTTTAGTCTTTGTTATGTTATTTGACTCCAGTTGAGTTGTGTTGTCATGACCATTATTGATTGAGTTTATTTATATGCATTTTTTGGTTTGTGCCTTACATGTTGAAGATCTTACCTTGAATCACAAGATGGTAGCATGATGCACTTTTATTTAATCTTACAGTATAAACAAGTAAATCTTGCCTTGTCCAGAATAGAATTAATCGTATAGCAATTACTATTGTTCTTTGGGACAAAGTTAGATTTCGGGTTTTCCCACTAAAATGAGGTTATCCATATTGACTACTCCATATTGTTGTTTGATATGGAGGGTTTGAATGTGTATTCTTGGATCATTAAACGATAAATTTGTATGTGTTTGAGAGTGTTTTTGGTTGATGTTGATGCACACAAGCCTGTTAGGTTTCAAGAACATAGTTATATATTGAGGTATAGATTCTCCTTGTTTCTACTTTGTTGAATTATACTTCTAACATTGGATGATGCATAAATGAAGTATGCAACTTACAATAGAGCAATTTAAGTTGATTATGAATTGCAATGTAGAAGATATATTAACTCATAACATCAACAATGAAGATCTTGAGAGAGATTGTGCTATTTTTGTGTATGGAAATGGTTTTAATTGTACTAGAACATCATTTATACACCAAGATGATGAAGATCTAAGTATCATTAACTTCAAAAACCATTCAAAATTACAAACACGATTTCAAGTTTTCAACTAAAACAAAACAAGATGAACTACGATAGTGCGATGATTCGAAAGCATCAACATTGAAGAATGTACACATGAGCGACAATCTCATGTCTCCATTGATTTCTTATATCAATGAGCTTCATTTTCGTATAATATTTAATATATTATGAAGAAAGACTACTTTTACGCATAATGAATCACCACAATGTAAGGTATTAGAAGCCATCCACATTCCACATAAATATGACTGATTTGGACTAAATGCTGATTCTCATTTTGTGATCTTTGCCGGACCAAACTTCTCTTTGTACAGCTTCAATAGCTGGGGAGCTTCATCATAAGAATTCACATACTTCTCCAGGAAGGCTTTCTCAGGATAATTAAACAATTTGCCTACTTTACCATGCTTACTCTCAATCAAACCTTTCGCTAACAGAAATTGAAATACTGCAGCCCTAGGAATAATCCTCTTCTCTAGACTAAACGTAATAAAGAGTGGATGTTTAGAAATAACAGAAGGCTGCCACCCCATTTCATTCACAAAAAAATCCATCATTTTCATGATCTTCTTCTCAGATATAGTCATAAACCAAGGAGACTTACCGAATGCTTCGAAAATCTCGTCCTCAGACAAACCCCATTTCTTATATAAATTCATCTTCCTTTCCCATGTTGATTTGCTCATTGACATGATTGCGTGGACTGCCAAACAGAAGTTCAACTTCAAAGGATCGAAACCCATTCCTTTCACTTGCTCCAGAGTCTCCTTAAAGAAATCAGGATTTCTAGTAATCCTATGAGCGTTACGAAGGAGTAAAGCGGTGATATTTGATTTTGGCACTCCATTTTCTTGCAAAAACTCAACATTATATGATATGTGAGTTTCTATAAACCCTGTGAGAAATCGTGGCTGGCTTTTAAAAGATGCAATAACATCTCCATCAGACTTGAGAATGTCTTTCAAGAAACCAAAACAAGGTATTATTCGTTCCTCTAAGCTAGATTGCAAAATGTTGGGCTCTACACATAAGATTTTGACAAGGTCGGGGCTTGAAACACCTTTAGAGTAAAAAAACTCAAATTTAGGCAAAAAAGTCTTCTCAGGATTGGACAAAAGCAATGACGGCAGTTTCCTAATGAGGATTGATATATGGGAATTCGAGAAGCCCTGGTTCTTAAGAAAGCTAAGTACAAGATCAGGGTTTTTTGGGGTTTCAAATTTAACTTTCTTGGAAGCTCTTAATGCAGAATCCAAAGACAACCCACATGAGTTGATGAGATATGAAGCAGCAAAAGAGTGTTGATGATTTGCATTGCTCGAGATAAATTCAACAAATAATAATAACTTTGATGGGTGCTTTTGAAGACGATAATGCAACAAAGTGTGTGCTGGTGAGGCTGTGATGGTGTGCCTACCATGTACAATACTTCTGCAGAGGAAATTAAACATTGGAATTGAAATTAAAGACAAAAAGAGAAGAAAAACTTACAGAGAGTTTTTGTTTCGAGAAGAAAATGAAAAAGTTGAAACCTTGAAGGTCAGAACGAGAGAGTCTCTGTTGTGAAAGAGAGAAATGTTCGTTTTAGCCTTTTAGGGTTTTACAGTTTGATGATCCATAACCCGGATTTTGGGTAAAAACAGCATTAACCGGATTCAGTGGTTTATATACATTTTTTATTTTTCGTATTATCATTTGGATCCCTATGTTTTTTTAAATTATCCGTGTTTTTACCTATTGTCCATTTTTCTTTGGTTTAGTCCCTATGTTTTCAAAAACCCATCAATTTGGTTTTCCTGACCAGATTTTTGACGGTCAATAGTCATAGGAAAACCAAAATAACATCTTTACCCATGAGCATTTATTTTCCTTAAAAATAAAATAAAACAATTTAAAATTTTATAATATAAATCATATACCTATGTAGAATTAAGTTATGTATTAAATTTCACCATAAATGGTATATATAAAGTAAGAATAAGAAAGTTTTTTATTAAATTTTGTCACCGGACGAGATGAGGTTGGTCTAGTAGTAAACCCCTCACATTTGCACCGCGAGAATTAGAGATGGCAATATTCCCCGTGGGGCCGGGGCCCCGTGGGGCTCCGCCCCGAACGGGGCGGGGATGGAGGACAATATTCGGGGATGGGGACGGGGATGGGGACAAAGTCTTGTCCCCGAAGTTGAAGCTGGGCGGGGACGGAGGAAGCACCCCCCGCCCCATCCCCGCCCCGATATATATTATATATACATATATATATATATATATATATATACATATTTATAATATAATATATAATATTCAGATTTTTTTAATCATTTATATATATTTGGCTAGGTTATGATTTGTTGTAATATATAACTAAATATATATATATTATATTTATAACTGAATTTATTTATATATTATATATATAGATATATATTGACACCATGATTGTCAATATATAACTGAATATTTTGACACAATGTTTGTCAATATATATATTATATATATTTATAATATATAATTGAATTTATACTCTCTTTTTTTAAGTTGTAATTTTTAAATATATAATTATATTAAACGGAGAATGGGGCGGGTATGGGGAAGGCCCCTCCAACGGGGAATCCCCGCCCCCGGCCCCGCTTCTCTTAATGCGGGGATGGGGACGGGGATGGGGACGGTTTTGGGAGGCGGGGATGGGGATGGTAAAGCATTCCCCGACCCCGACCCGCCCCGTTGCCATCCCTAGCGAGAATGCGGTTTCGAATCCTCTCTCTAAAAAAAACATCTGAATTTATGTCATAGGGTGTCAGCCAGACCTATCAAATAGTACATGTACGACCACAAGGGGAAATTTTCTCACTTGTGCTAAAGTGATATGCAATATTTTTGCAAATTATAGTTTTGAATATAATGTCAAACAGGCTTGTATACAAGTGTTATAGTAACTTCAATTTTGTAGTGGTTAGTTTTTGAAAATCAAATGGAAATAATCTATCTCTTGTAATCCATAATGATTTAGATCATCTCAATATCCGGGGAGCTTCATCGTAAAAGTTCTCTCTCTTTTTAACTTTGGATGATAAAGGCTTCTTTCTATTCTGGTAACAGGCTTCTCATATATTTTCTACCAGTACTATTTGTATTGAAAGCTGTGAAGCTACATGGCAGAAACCAGAAAAGTTACATTACATAAAACTTTCATATTATCTACAAGTCCAAGTCTCATCAATCAATACATTATTTTATGATCCGCAAATTTACCCCAACGCAATGTAACTGGATGCTGCAGATTGCAGAACATATGAGAGGTCTAGCAGCGCAGTTATGATATAAAATCCGAGCACAACGGGTAGAATCATGGCTTTGTTCTCTCTCTGCTTCTGACTCTCAGTTCAATGGCAACAAGCAATCTCTAGTAATTTCTAAAATATGAAGCTTGGTTCTACTGTATTGAAGTTGTTTCTATTGCATTATACTAACAATATTTAGATCTCATTCATTCGGGTTTTTGCCCTGAATATGCAGGTAGGTGAGTAAATTCCATCACTAATTCAATAGCAGCTCCTTACGTTCAGTTTTCTCTGCAAAACTTTACTTCTCTGTTGGGGAAATCAAGCTTTTAGAGCTTCATCGACATGTAAGTTTCAACATTTTCAAGGTTCAATATTTGTCAAATATGCCCCGACCACTTTGACTCGACACTCATTTACTGTAATGTTCATCAACTCATGTGGGTTTTCAAAAGCTTGGTTATTGCATTCTTCAGGAGACATGGTTTCTATGAAGCACAAATTTTGAAGGTCATCAAAGGCAACCCCTCGAGTTATCTAGGAAAAACCTCTGGTGAACCTTTTCCCTAATTGAAAAGTTTTTACTTCAAAGGCTTCTCATGCCCTGAGTTTGACAAGATTTTCTCTGCATGCCCTTCTCTTTTGCAGAGATTGAAGCTCTACCAAGAGAAGTTGGAACTTTTAACGACGAAAAAGAATTAGCATACAGACAAAGGAATGCATTTTTATGTTTTTGCTAACATAAACTCACCCAGTTGAACAAACAACTTCCTGCTCTGGTAAAAAAAAAAAAAACAATGCTAGTCTATATTTTCTGCCGGGAACTTCCTGATATAGCTAAGTATAATTAAAAGGAAACTAGTAAGACGGGATAATAGAATGTAACCAAGGTATACATACACAAGATCACATCACTAAATTGAGATTTCATTCAAGAATGTGGAACTAGAAGCAAACAAAAATTTCAAATAAGCCATAATTAATTTGGGACTAAAAGCTCGTTCTCAATCAAAATGAAGAAATTATTTGACAAAGAAATGAATTAGACCAAGTAACCGAAAGAAAAATCTAAATCAGATTGGATTTATGATGGGAAACATTTATCAACAGCTACAACCCTCTCTCTGTTGATACTCATCAATCATCATTTTGAAATCTTTGAAAGATCCAACTTGTGTTTGTATAGCTTCAATAGCTGGAGATCTTCATCATAAGAATTCACAAACCTTTCTAGGAAGGCTTTCTCAGAATAGTTAAACAATGCAGCTAACAAAGTATGCTTGCTCTTAATCAAACCTTTCGATAACAGAAATTGAAATACTGCAGCCCTTGGAATAATCCTCTTCTGCAGACTATACCCAACGAAAATAGGACATTTAGCAATATATGAAGACTCCAAACCCATTTTGTTCAAAAAGAAGTCCATTTTCGCCATGATCTTATCCTCAGATGCCTTCATAATTCCTGGATACTTCCGGAAAGCTTCCAAAAACTCTTGCTCAGACCAACCCCACCTCTTATACAGATTGACTTTGCTTTCCCACAGCGATCTGCTCAATGCCTTTTTTATACTAATTGCTACAACAAATTGTGATCTCAAAGGATTGATTCCCATTTCCTTAACTTCATCCACAACCTCTTTAAAGTCATTCCTATCCCTTATAAGTGAGTTAGACCAATGAAGGACATGCTTGAAAATATTGGATTTGGGGACACCATACTCTAGCAAAATGTTAACTTTAGGTGCCATATAAGTTTCTAGATCTCGATAAAGTAAAGCGGGTCTGCGCTTAAAAGAAGAAATGGCCATCTCCTGAGATTCAAGTAAATTACTAAGGTAGTTAAAATTGGGAACTAGATGGTTTTCTAAGCTTCTTTCTAAAACTTGGGGATACTCAGATAAAAGAATGGCAATTTCATGGCTTGAAAAGCCTTTGGAGTAGAAAAACTCCAGTTTGGGCAAAAGGGTTTTCTCAGGTTTAGACAAAAGCACTCGTGGTTGTTTTTTAATGATTTTTGAGATGTGGGTCTGAGAGAAACCATGGCTCTTGAAAAAACTAATGGCTGCGTCTGCTTTATTGGGGGTCTTAAGCTGGAACCTGTTGGAAACTGATAGGGCGGATTCGGGAGAGAACCCACATGTGTTTATGAGGTATGACATTGTTAAAGGTTCATGCTCTGCAGTGGTTGAGATGCATCTAATAGATAACAATGAAAGACATTGATGAAATCTAAGGGTTGGCGAAGCTCCGAGAGTAGTATGTCTCCAATTGCATACAAAATTAAACATAACAAGTTATGGGATCAACTAACCTGTTCTTTGAATTGCAATTTTCTTCACGAACCAACCAAATAAACACGAAAAGTAAGTAACTTTGAAGGTGAAAACGAGAGAGACTCCTCTCAAAAAGACAGGAATGTTGGGGATTCTGAATTTGATTTGGGAATTTCTAATTTTTGTTCGTCTTAGGGTTTTACAGTTTGATTAAAAACGTAGAGCTTGGTGGGCCTTATAGCTTGGGCCTGTATTTCAGTTCAAGGATGATTGGTTAGTGACTGCGGATCCATTCATTTAATAATATATATATATTGCTTTAATCATATTTATTAAGGGCTCGTTTGACATACCGTATTGGACTGTATTAGATTGTATTATATTATATTATCATTAATACAAACCCGTGTTTGGTGATGCACTGTATTATATCGTATTACGTTATTCCTATATGACTTTATTGTATTTTATTATATTATAAAAATATAATATTTTTAAAAATATACTTAATAATTAATTTTAAATATCCTTACTATGAATAAATCAATAAATATTTTTATATAAAAAATCAATAAATATTTATTTTAATTGAAACAAAAAATTTAAATAAAAACTTTCCTGTGTATTTTGAAATTATATAAAAAAAAATATTAATAACATAACATATATTTCAACAATATTCCATATTTGTTGAAAAATAAAAAGAGAAAGGAAAAATGTTTTTTTTTTTCTAATACAATACCACCTAATACCACCAAATAAAATGTATTAGTTAATACAGTGTTTACTGTATTAGGCAATTACAATGTATTAAAATAATATAATACAGTGTTTAATACATTTTAATTGTCTAATACAATACAATATGGTCAAACAAACGAGACCGAATTGCATCAAGGTACAATATCCCCGGACGCGAGGTGCAAGGCAATGGACCCTAGTTACTATGTGTGTTATTTTAGTATATCAAATACTGGATTGTATTATTTTAATACATTTTAATTGTCTAATACAATACAATACGGTTAAACAAACAAGGCCTAAAGGCATTAGTTGAGGAAATGGACACTAGTTATTGTGTTTGTTAGTGTTTTTGGTTGATGCTGATGTACATATATTTAGTTTCAAGAACATTGGATGATAAAATTGCAAGGAAATTGTTCCATTTTCTTTTTCTGTAACACCACAAAACAACCTGAAAAAGATATCCAACCACAACCAGTTGTACAAACAACTTTCTGCTCTGGTAACAAAAGCCTTCTCATATATTTTCTATCAGTACTACTTGTATTGAAGCTGTGAAGCTATATGGCAAAAACCAGAAAAGTAACCTAACGTAAATCTTTCAAATTATCTACAAGTCCAAGTCTCATCAATCAATACATTATTTTACAATCCGCAAATCTACCCCAATGCAATGTAACTAGATGATGCTGCAGATTGCAGAACATATGAGAGGTCTAGCAGCAGTTATGATGTAAAATCTGAGCGCGGTGTTCAGCAAATCCATCACAGTTATCTCGAAATGTTCAGCTTTTCTTTATTCAACAGCTGAGGAGCTTTCACCTTCCTTTCCCATGTTGATTTGCTCATTGACAAGATCGCGTGGACTGACAAACAGAAGTTCAACTTCGAAGGATCGAAACCCATTCCTTTCACTTGCTCCACAGTCTCCTTAAAGAAATCAGGATTTCTAGTAAACCTATGAGAGTTACAAATGAGTAAAGCGGCTATATTTGATTTTGGCACTCCCTTTTCTTGCAAGAACTACATTATATGATACGTGAGTTTCTATATACCCTGTGAGAAATCGTGGCTGGCTTTTAAAAGATGCAACAACATCTCCATCAGACTTGAGAAAGTCTTTCAAGAAACCAAAACAAGGAATTATTCGTTCCTCTAAGCTAGATTGCAAAATTTTAGGCTCTAAACATAAGATTTTGACAAGGTCAGGGCTTGAAACACCTTTAGAATAAAAAAACTCAAATTTAGGCAAAAAAAAAAAAAGTCTTCTCAGGATTCGACAAAAGCAATGACGGCAGTTTCCTAATGAGGACTGATATATGGGAATTCGAGAAGCCCTGGTTCTTAAGAAAGCTAAGTACAAGATCAGGGTTTTTTGGGGTTTCAAATTTAACATTCTTTGAAGCTCTTAATGCAGAATCCAAACACAACCCACATGAGTTAATGAGATATGAAACAGCAAAAGGGTGTTGATGATTTGCATTGCTCGAGATAAATTCAACAAATATTAATAATTTTGACGGGTGCTTTTGAACACGTCAATAATAATAATTTTTTGGTGCTTTTGCATTTTTATGTTTTTGCTAACATAAACTCACCCAGTTGTACAAACAACATCCTGCTCTGGTAAAAAAAAAAAAAACAATGCTACTCTATATTTTCTGCCGGGAACTTCTTGTATTGAAAGATACTATATAGCTGAGTATAATTAAAAGGAAACTTGTAAGACGGGATAATAGAATGTCACCAAGGTAAACATACACAATATCACATCACTAAAATGAGATTCCAGTCAAGAATATGGAACTAGAAGCAAACAAAAATTTCAAATAAGCCAAAATTAATTTGGGACTAAAAGCTCGTTCTCATTCAAAATGAAGAAATTATTTGACAAAGAATTGAATTAGACCAAGTAACCGAAAGAAAAATCTAAATCAGCTTGGATTTATGATGGGAAACATTTATCAACAGCTACAACCCTCTCTCTGTTTATACTCATCAATCATCATTTTGTAATCTTTGAAAGATCCAACTTGTGTTTGTATAGCTTCAATAGCTGGAGATCTTCATCATATGAATTCACAAACCTTTCTAGGAAGGCTTTCTCAGAATAGTTAAACAATGCAGCTAACAAAGTATGCTTGTTCTTAATCAAACCTTTCGATAACAGAAATTGAAATACTGCAGCCCTTGGAATAATCCTCTTCTGCAGACTATACCCAACGAAAATAGGATATTTAGCAATATATGAAGACTCCAAACCCATTTTGTTCAAAAAGAAGTCCATTTTCGCTATAATCTTATCCTCAGATAGCTTCATAATCGATGGATACTTCCGGAATGCTTCCAAGAACTCTTCCTCAGACCAACCCCACCTCTTATACATATTCACTTTGCTTTCCCACATTGATCGGCTCAATGCCGTTTTTAAACAAACTGCTGTAACAAATTGTGATCTCAAAGGATTGATTCCCATTTCCTTAACTTCCTCCACAACCTCTTTAAAGTCATTTCTATCCTTTACAAGTGAATAAGGCCAACGAAGGATTTGCATGAAAATATTGGATTTGGGGACACCATGCTCCAGCAAAATGTTAACTTTAGGTGCCATATAAGTTTCTAGATCTTGATAAAGTAAAGAGGGTCTGCGCTTAATAAAAGCAATGGTACTCTCCTGAGATTCAACCGAATTACTAAGGTAGTTAAAAGTGGGAATTATATGGGTTTCTAAACTTCTACCTAAAACTCGGGGATAATTAGATAAAAGATTGGCAAGGTCATGGCTTGAAAAGCCTTTGGAGTATAAAAACTCCAGTTTGGGCAAAAAGGTTTTCTCAGGATCATATAAAAGCACTCTTGGAAATTTCTGAATGATGTTTGAGATGTGGGTCTGCGAGAAACCATGGCTCTTGAAAAAACTAATGACTGCGCCTGCTTTATCTGGGG
This sequence comes from Acer campestre, assembly GCA_954870605.1. Taxonomy (NCBI): domain Eukaryota; kingdom Viridiplantae; phylum Streptophyta; class Magnoliopsida; order Sapindales; family Sapindaceae; genus Acer; species Acer campestre. The sequence continues at coordinate 3,620,756 of OX940811.1, forward strand.
ATTTAAGCTGGAACTTGTTAGAAACCGATAGGGCAGATTCTGGAGAGAACCCACATGTGTTAATGAGGTATGAGACTGTTAAAGATTGTTCCTTTGTAGTTGTAGTGGTTGACAATGGAAGACATTGTTGAAATTCATGGGTTGTTGAAGCTCTGAGAGTAGTATGTCTCCAATGGCGGACAAATAAAGATGATTTGCATACAAAATTAAACATAACAAGTTAGGGGATCAACTAACCTGTTCTTTGAATTGCAATTTTCTTCACGAACCAACCAAATAAACACGAAAAGTTAGAAACTTTGAAGGTGAAAACGAGAGAGACTCCTCTCCAAAGGACAGAAATGTTGGGGATTCTGATTTTGATTTTGGAATTTCTAATTTTTGTTCGTCTTAGGGTTTAAAAACGTAGAGCTTGGTGGGCTTTATAGCTTGGGCCTGGATTTCGGTTCAAGGATGTTTGGTTAATGACTGCAGATCCCTGATCCCCGAACCGAGGTGCAAGGCAGTGGACCCTTTTTTTGTGTTATTTAGTGGTGTTTTTGGTTGATGCTCCTTGTTTAATTTCAAGAACAGGATCATATATTGAGATATACAGTAGATTCTCCTTGTTTATCAATTATCCTCTGTGGAATTGGATGATAAAGCTTGTTTCTAGACTTCCTGGCATGCATGGATTGATGCAAAATAATAAGGAAATTGTTCCATTTTCTTTTCCTGTAACACCACTAAATAACCTGAAAAGAAATGCAACCACATCCCCAGTTGTACAAACAACTTTCTACTCTGGTAACAAAAGGCTTCTCATATATTTTCTATCATCTTTCAAATTATCTACACAAGTCCAAGTCTCATCAATCAATACATTATTTTACAATCCGCAAATTTACCCCAACGCAATGTAACTGGATGACGCTGCAGATTGCAGAACATATGAGAGGTCTAGCAGCAGTTGTGATGTAAAATCCGAGTTTGCTAATCCATCACAGTTATCTCGAAATGTTCAGTTCAGCTTTTCTTTATACAACTTCAGCAGCTGAGGAGCTTCCTCTTCATAGCATTCCACAAACTTCTTCAGAAACACCTTGTCGGGGATCAGAAACCACCCAGGCTAGCAAATATTGTTCTTAATAAAACCTTTCAACAACAAGACTTGAATAACTGAACCCCTTGGAACAATTCTCTTCTCAAAACTAGTTCCCACAACAACCGGTTGCTTAACAATAACAGAAGGCTTCCACCCCAATTCGTTCACAAAAAAATCCAACAGTTTCATGAGCTTCTTCTCAGATGCAGTCATAAACCATGAGCTTCTTCTCAGATGCTGATCTGACCCGTTGCCATCCCTACTCAGGATTCGACAAAAGCAACGCCGGCAGTCTCCTTATGAGGACTGATATATGGGAATTCGAGAAGCCCTGGTTCTTGAGAAAGCTGAGTACAAGATCAGGGTTTTTTGTGGTTTCAAATTTAACATTCTTGGAAGCTCTTAATGCAGAATCCAAAGACAACCCACATGAGTTGATGAGATATGAAACAGCAAAAGAGTGTTGATGATTTGCATTGCTCGAGATAAATTCAACAAATAATAATAACTTTGATAAATGCTTTTGAAGACGATGATGCAATGTGTGTGCTGCTGGTGAGGCTGTGATGGTGTGCTTACCATGTACAATAGTTCTGCAGAGGAAATAAAACATGGGAATTCAAAATTAAAGACAAAAAGAGAAGAAAAGCTTACAGAGAGTTTTGAGAAGAAAATGACAGATACTCCGTTCAAAATTTCAGACACAATTTCAACTATTACGAAACATGATGAACTGCAATAGTGCGATGGTTCAAAAGCATCAATATTGAAGAATGTACACATGCGCAACAATCTCACGTCTCCATTGATTTCTTACATCAATGAGCTTCATTTTGGTGTACTATTTAATAGATTATGAAGGAAGACTACTTTTACACATAATGAATCACCACAATGTAAGGTATTAGAAGCTATCCACATTCCACATAAATATGATTTGGAGGTTACCAAATACTAAATACCATGTATAATCGTAAGGCGTTAGACAGAAAATAAAGGAAACTAGTAAGATTAGAGATTATAGAATGTCATCAGAGTATACACACAAATCACAATATCACATCACTAAACTCCGATTTCAAACAACGGATATTGAACTACAGGATTTGCAAATAAACTATGACTAATTTGGACTAAATGTTGATTCTCGTTAAAAACGAAAGAAGTTTTGGAACAGAATTTAAACAATTTGCCTCTATGGTTATACTCATCATTTTGTGATCTTTGACATATCCAACTTCTCTTTGTACAACTTCAATAGCTGGGGAGCTTCATCATAGGAATTTACATACCTCTCCAGGAAGGCTTTCTCATTACATTTAAACAATGTGACTAGTCTAGCATGCTTGCTCTTAATCAAACCTTTCGTTAACAGAAATTGAAATACTGCAGCCCTTGGAATAATCCTCTTCTGCATACTAAGTGTAATAAAAACAGGATGTTTAGAAATAACAGAAGGAGGCTTCCACCCCAATTCGTTCACAAAAAAATCCATCACTTGCGTGATCTTCTTCTCAGATGCAGTCATAAACCATGGAGACCTACCGAATGCTTCATAAATCTCTTTCTCAGACAAACCCCACTTCTTATATAAATTTTCCTTCCTTTCCCATGTTGATTTGCTCAATGACATGATCACGTGGACTGCCGTACAGAATTTCAACTTCAAAGGATTGAAACCCATTCCTTTCACTTGCTCCACAATCTCCTTAAAGATATCAGGATTTCTAGTAAACCTATGAGCGCTACGACGGAGTAAAGCGGCAATATTTGATTCTGGGACTCCATTTTCTTGCAAAAACTCAACATTATATGATACCTGAGTTTCTATATACCTTGTGAGAAAACGTGGCTGGAGTTTAAAAGTTGCAATGGCGTTTTCATCAGACTTGAGAAAGTCTTTCAAGAAACCAAAACAAGGAATTATCCGTTCCTCTAAGCTAGTCCGCAAAATGTTAGGCTCTAAACATAAGATTTTGACAAGGTCGGGGCTTGAAACACCTTTAGAGTAAAAAAACTCAAATTTAGGCAAAAAAGTCTTCTCAGGATTGGACATAAGCAAAGACGGCAGTTTCCTAATGAGGACTGATATATGGGAATTCGAGAAGCCCTGGTTCTTAAGAAAGCTAAGTACAAGATCAGGGTTTTTTGGGGTTTCAAATTTAACATTCTTGGAAGCTCTTAATGCAGAATCCAAAGACAACCCACATGAGTTAATGAGATATGAAACAGCAAAAGAGTGTTGATGATTTGCATTGCTCGAGATAAATTCAACAAATAATAATAACTTTGATGGGTGCTTTTGAACACGATAATGCAACAATGTGTGTGCTGGTGAGGCTGTGATGGCGTGCCTACCATGTACAATACTTCTACAGAGGAAATAAAACATGGGACTTGAAATTAAAAGACAAACAGAGAAAAAAAAAAAAAAAAACTTACAGACAGTGTAGTTTTGAGAAGAAAACGAAAAGGTTGAAACTTTGAATGTCAAAACGAGAGATACACCATTGTGAAAGAGAGAGTAATGTTCGTTTTAGGGTTTTACAGTAAGCCGTTTCGTTTTATAACCGAAACCCGAGTTTTAACCCCTTGATCCGGCCCGTTGAAAGCCCCTTACAAGGTTTCTTACTTTCTTAGTTTATTGAAAATTTTGAAGTGTCCTTGATATTTATACTTTCTACAAGATTACCTCTAAACGTAGGGTTGGGCAAATATCCATCGAACCGAACTAAACCGGTCCAATCGGTTTTTATCCGGTTTTTAGAGGTTGTTTGGTTCAGTTGGGTTCTTTTTTTTTTTTATCAAAACTTGATTTATTAGTTCGGTTTCTAGTTCATTGTCAATAACCGAAAACTGAACCGGAAATCGAAGTTAAAAAAAAAAACCCTAAATTTTTAGTTTAGACATTCAGAGTTTTAGTCAGCAGCCCATTTAAGTATTTTAATTCATTTTTATCATCACATTGGACATTGTGTATATAAAAGTAAATGGACTGTTATGTCTATAACTTATGATTTCACTTTTAAATAATTATATTTGGAGCCATTATTTGTTCAATCTATTATCAACGATGCCGAATTTTTTGATGACTTTTTTTAAATGTTTTGATTTTGTGTTTTCTGTAAAGAATATTTAGAGATGATACTTTTTTCGTGAGCGGAAGGAGTGAATAATGTTAGGCCCAAAACTAAACAAACCTAACCGAACCGAACTGGTCCAGTTCAATAGGGTTTTGATTGGTTGACAATTGTAAAGTTTATTGGATCGGATAACTTTTTCAAAAACCAAATATTATCGGTTTTTTATCAATTCACTCAAAAAGTGAACCGATCCATTAAAGGCTCACCCCTATCTAAACTTACAAATTTTATTTATTTGAAATTTTTTATTTGAGGCTTCGGTTGGAGCCCATTCCTGATTGGTTTCAGTGATCGTTAGGCCCACTCTAACAACAATTTTTTCTCGCTGACTCAACTTCTGCGGTCTGCATTCCTTCATTCTTTCTCTTGAAAATTCAACAAAAAAAAAAGGGATGTTCAGACAATATCAGGTTTATAACACAACACAGTTCCGGTTGGATCAGTCAAACCGATTCCTCAGGCCTGTTTTGTTTCGAGCAACAAATATACACCGTTGATTCAGCTAGCAGCACCCTTCTCTGAGGCCCTCTTGCTTGAACTTACAACAACCAAATCACAGGACACTTCATCATATGAGAGAGTGGACAAATTGGTTCTTCTTCTCCATAGAAATAGTTAAAATCCAAGAAGCATGCTCATGTCCTTGTAATCAAGTGACTGAAAACATTTACATAAGAAGAGCTTTTTTACATTATAAACATATGTCAACTTGTACCCGACTACAAACTCGTTGTAATTATATATCACAACGGCATGAATTTCCAACAACATAACACAAATCCACCACAAAAATGACACTAGACTGATTGATACATCAAATAGGAACAATAAAGCATTGCTGTTATTTATCTTCACAGTTCACACAAAAGATAACTGCTGTTATTTACCAACATCTTTTTCTTTCCATAATCTGTCAAAAGTTAACTATAGTCTCAAACGCATTCAAAATTTAAGATCCAAGAGTACATATAAATCAAACAACAACATTAATTCAGAGTAAACATCAAGTATATTAAAGTTTTGAGCAAAAAGCGCAACAGTTTATAACCTCTAAATGCTACCTATAAGATCTGGAGCATAATTTTCATGCTTCTAAATGAAAATAAGTCGAATGAATTGTTTACGATGACTATAAAGATACTATAGAAATTAAGAACGATTAAATAATATACTTGCACCAACAAACAGATTTTTTCAGGATAAAGGATGGCATCAGTTTGTTGAACTTGAAGATTAATGCTTCTGCAATCTGCAGTATTAGGAATGCATAATCAAACCAAATCCATTTGAATCTCAATAGGTGGAATTAAATACCCATTGTTCTAATCTGAATTCAAGCTTCAAATCCTATTCTTCCATACTCCAGAAATGCCTGCATCACAAGTTCACAACTACAATCTGAAGTTCAATGGGATCTTTTCTTGAACTCTTTGTGTACCACAAGAAGAATTGATTAAAGTAATAAACCAAAACGCAAAGAAACCCTAACTCAAGTGGACTAAAGCAAGTTTAAAGACAAAGAAATTAATCAGAATTCAGATCAAGTACCAAGGAAGGACAATGTAAATCAATTTGAATTTACATGTTATCATTTTACAATTACATCATCCCTCTCACTTGATTCAGATCCTTTTGACATTTTCGAAAGACCCAACTTGTCTTGGTAAAGCTTCAATAGCTGGGGAGCTTCATCACACGAATTCACAAATTTTTGCAGGAATGCCTTTTCAGTATACCTAAAAAATGTAACTAAGTTGGTATTCTTCCTATTAATCAAACCTTTTGACAATAGAAACTGAAAAACTGCAGCCCTAGGAATAAACCTCTTCTTCAAGCTCAGTGAAATAACACCCGGAGATTTGGCAATAGCCGAAGGCTCCACATCCATTTTGTTCACAAGAAAGTCCATTACTGCCATAATCTTATCATCGGATGCCAGCATACACAATGGATTCTTACGAAATGCAGATAAGAACTCTTCCTCAGACCAACCCCACCTCCTATAAATTTCGACCTTACTTTCCCATTTGATTCTGCCAAATCCCTTAGCAATAACTGCTATAACAAACTGTGAATTCAAAGGATCAAAACCCATTTCCTTTACTGCCTCCACAGTACTTTTAAAAGTACCCAAACCTGTTTTGCTGGGGCGAGACCGGAATCTAAGAAACAAGATAATATTTCGTTCTGGCACACCTATATCTCGCAAAACATTGATGCTAGGTGCTATATAAGTTTCAATATCATGATCGAGAATAGCTGGATAGCATTTAACAGCGGCAATGGCTTCTCACTATATTTAAAAAAATCACTGAGGTAGTTAAAAGTAGGGATTATATGGTTTTCCAGGCTTCTGAGCAGAAGATCAGGGCATGCAGATAAAATTTTGGCAAGCTCGGGACTTGATAAGCCTTTGGAGAAAAAGAATTCAAATTTGGGCAAAAGGGTTCTCTCAGGACTTGCCCCAAGCACCTGAATACGGCCTCTGATGACCTTTGATATTTGTGTTTCAGAGAAACCATGGCTCTTCAACAATGAAATAACAGAGTCCGGCTTTTCTGGGGACTCAAAGTGAACATATTTGGAAGCTGAAAGAGCAGATTTTTGAGAGAACCCACATGAATTTATGAGGTAAGAGACAGTAAAAGAGTGCTGATTTGAAGTGGCTGTTGAGAGACATTTGATCAATAATGGAAATGCAAAATCTTTATTATAGTTGGTGCTGGTGATGGTGCATCTTCTACCATAATGGAAGAGTAAAGTTTTGCAGACAAAATTAAACATAACGACTGAAATTGAAACGGTGATAGGATACATTCACCTGGGAAGGACACAATTTTCTCAGCAATCAAGCATTGTTTGGAGAACTCAGTAGTTGAAGTTGCAAATCCGAAACGAAAAACTGGAATTTTTGTCTACAAGAACCGAGAATTAACCTAGGTTTGATTGTGGCGACTAAACGGTGTCGTTACACGAAAAACAATCAGGCGAAAAAAATAAGGGCAAATTGCACTGAACTCCTTGAAGTTTGGGCAAGTTACACTTAACTGGAAACTTTTTGTTATTATACACTAATACCCCCTAGACTTAAATTTGAATTTGAAAATACCTAAACTACCCCTAGTTATATTATTTTATACTTTTTTTTTGACCTTTTAACCAAAAACTTTATAAACTTTAATAAAATAAAATATAAATAAAAGATATGATCCATTAAATAAATAAATAGTTTTAAAATAAATAAATAAATAAATAAATAAATAAATAATTTAAAAAAATTAAATAAATAAATAGTTTTTAAAAATTAAATAAATAAATAGTTTTAAAAAAATTAAATAAATAAAGGGTTTAAAAAATAAATGAAAAATATTTAAAACATTAATTTTTTTTAAGGATATCCATTAATAGGGATAAAAAAAACTCTAAATATCCAAACTTTTACGGTAATGATGATGGTGAGAGAAGCTTCAAGGTTCCCAACACCGGGAGTCTTCTTGCCTTCTTCAATCACTTCCTTCAGTGTTGGGAACATTGAAACTTCTCTCACCATCATCCTTACCGTAAAAGTTTTGATATTTAGAGTTTTTCTTGTCCCTATTAAAAGATAACCTTAAAAAAATTAATGTTTTTATTTTTTTAATTAATTAATTTATTTAAACTATTTATTTATTTATTTATTTTAATTATTTATTTATTTAATTTTTAAACTATTTATTTATTTCATTTTTTAAAAACTATTTATTTATTTATTTATTTAATGAATCATATCTTTTATTTGATTTTATTTTATTTTATTAATGTTTATAAAGTTTTTGGTTAAAAGGTAAAAAAATTAAAGTATAAAATAATATAACAAGGGGCATTTTAGGTATTTTCAAAGTCAAATTTAAGTCTTGGGAGTGTTAGTGTATAATAACAAAACTTTTCTAGTTAAGTGTAACTTGCCTAAACCTCAAGGGTTCAGTGCAATTTGCCCAAAAAATAATGATGATATTGATATTAATTTGTGAGAATTTTTGGGTTTTTATTTAGTGGAAATTACTCAGAATGACCACAAATATTAGGAGAAATTCGTTTTTAACCATAAACGAAATTTTAATTGTTAATAACCACTTTTTTGAGAAATTACTAAAAAGCCCTCATATAAAAACCATCCCCAAATCCACTCTCTCTCTTTTCCACTCTTTTATTTTCTCTCTCCTCTGCTCTCTCTCCCCGATCTCCCTCTCTCTCTTTTCCTTGTAAGTTGTTGTGCCATCGCCGTCAAACACCGCCGGAAGTCGTCACGCCATCACCAGACCTCGTCGCCAACGACGACAACGCTGTCGCGTTGCTGCTGCGCAAACGAAGGGGTGGCGCTGTCGCGTTGTTGCTACGCGAACGAAGAAACTTTGTGCGCCGTTCGTTTGGGATTTCACAGCCGTTCGCCTAGGATTGAACTTCGCGTTTCGTGCGCCTGAGATTCACGGTTGTCAGAGCTCCCCTCCACCGGCGATGTGATCTGCAAAGACGGGGAAACAAAAAAATCCTAATTTATGAATTTTTAGGATTTTTGGAATTTGGGGAAGAAAGGTTTCAAGTTTCACATATTGCATTTTAGGCATGATTTCAAGTTTCATCATTCAAGTTTTAGCCATGATTTCAAGTTTGAGATTTAAAAAAAAAAAAAAAAAAAAAAAAAAAAACAAACTAATTTTAAGGGTACTCTTGTAATTTATGGACATACACTAAATTTTTTTTAAAAAAGTGGTTATTAACAATTAAAGTTTCAAAAGTGGTTAATAACAAAAATTAAATATTTCTAATGGTTAGTTTTGATTTTCTCTCTTTTATTTAAGGGGCCTGATACTTTCCTAAGGATCTAGACCCTCTCCAACACTGATACTAGGTAGATCTTACGGCGGTTCGGTTCGAACCGGTGAACTAAACTGGAAAAATAGGAATCATAATCGGTTTTTTGGGTTCTGGTTCTAGAACCGAACCAGAATCGGGACTAGGGTGATTTCGATTCAGATTCCATTTTTGAAAGAACCGCTCAGTTCGAACCAGCGGTTCCAACATAATTTTTTTTTAATAAATCCTAAATCCCTAAATCCCTAATTTTTTATCTCTCTCTCTCTCTCTCTTCTTCTTCTTCTTCTTCGATCTCTTCTTCTTCTAATCTTTTTCTTCGATTCATGAAAGTTGATTTGGTGATGGTTTGAGGTTGATTTGGGGGTGGCTTTGGGATTGATTTGGAGTTGATTTCATATTTGTGAGAGAGAAACGAGAATTAGAGATAAGAGATTCACATGAATGTGATCTCAGTGAGCTTGGATTGATGACTGATCTAATTTGGGTTTATTTTATTATTATTATTATTATTTAAACGGTTCAGAACTGCCGGAACCGTCGAACCGGAACCGAAACCTTCAAAGGTAGATTCCGAGTGAAGGAGAACCGGAACCGGACTCGGACTCTTCAGTTCCGAACCGAAATCGAAACCGAAACCGGTGTCAGATCTAATCCTAGGTATTAAGTAAGGATGTCAAAAACTCCAACCCCGGCAGGATCTGTCTCGCCCCATACAAAGGCGGGGCTTTATCAAAATAAATGGAGTCGAGGTGGGTTTGGGGTTGAGTCATCCCCCCCATTTTAGAAACGGGACGGGGTTGGGGTTTGGCATTTCCACCCCGATCTCGTCCCGACCCCGCTTATTATTTATTTATTTATTATATTATTATTTAATTAATCAAAAATATCCATGATGCTTGAGAAGAAATCGGTGGAATACTTTTTAAAAAAATTATCTTATTATTAGGAATGAAGCAACTTGTAATTCTTTGTGGTTTTCACAATTTATTTTTCGATTTTCTTCGTTGGTATTTTTTCTATAGTCAATTATGAATATTTAAATTTTATTTTGTGTGTTGGTATTGAGTTAAATCAAAACATAATAATTTATTTTATTAAAAATAACTATTAAATATATAGAAATTGTACAATATCCATATTTTAAAAAATAAATTTGGTGTTGGGCGGGGAGGGGTTGGGGCCACCTTCCCCCACCCCAAACCTGGTTATCAATAGTCGAGGTTGGGTTGGGGCGGGGTGGGGGAAGGCAGGAATTTGGCTTTGGGGGAGCCAATACAAAAATTAATATTCAATGTCACGCATAACAAATATATTAATATTTAAGAAATAAGTTGTCAAAAAAAAAAAAAAATGTGATACCCTTTAATCTTAAATTTAGTGTCACAAAAAAATAGGGTTTTTAGCAAAACTGCCTTAATTTAGAGACTGAATTGCAAAAATACCCTAAAATCGAAATTAATTGCATATCTATCATGAAATGACCTTCATACCCTTTTCAACATCTGAATCAATTTCACTCTATTTGCCCTAAAATCCCAATTTGTCTAGCCAGCCATCCCGATCGACCCAAATCCTCTGTCGCCGACGTCCATTCTGGCCCAATCGTAACTTCTTCATCGCGACATCGGTGTCATAGTCGATATCCAGCCACCATCGAGTCTTCGAATGTTCTCGGTCTGAACAGCACGCTGACGCCATCAACTTTGGAGCACACTGGACATCGGGTAATCTCCAAAAGTTAGCAGATCCACTCTAGTTTCTCTGGCTCGAATCCCTTGTAGACGCTTGACTCCGTTCTTCGATTCAATGGAGATTTATTAATTTTTGTAATATATGTTCAATAATCTAAATGATAATCTCCAGGTCTACTTTATCTTTTAAAATACCTGGCTTTAGATATAGTTGATTGTTTATTTGTGGAAAGGTTTGAATATGTGAGTTTGAAAGGAATGTTTAGAGGTATGAACTGTGTAGGCGGGTTGAGCAGATGACTGGGTTTTTGGTCATTGACTGGGTTTGCGGTTTATAGGTGCTTGAGCCTTGAGTGATTGTGACTTGAATCTAGGAGAAATTGACTGGGTTTGGCTTTGCTCATGGAATCTAGGAGAAATTCACTCTCTCTCTCGTCTCACTTTCAAGTTGAATTTCGCTTTGGTTTCGTGGATAATCAGTCAATTTGCTACTTCAATGTAGGTGTTGGTTTTGGACATTAACAATACAACCGATTCATGTTGATGTCATGGCTTTGAGTCGTGCTTTCTGGTTTCATGTTTTGTATAATTGGTTTGAGGCTCAGTTGTGGTAGAGATTGATATAAATTTATATCTTTACTTCTGTACAACTCTTATTGTTGAATGATCATAGCCAAAGCCTAATTTTTGGATATTCCTTTGTCAGTTATTTGTCCATTGGCCTCTGTAGCTCAGCTTCAAATGATTTGGATGAAATTCTTATCTCTTGTTGCCATGTATGAGAAATTTGAAGTATCGAGCTTTGACTGTGAAATTGATTTAGCCATAGAATTGAACAGAATATCGAGTTCTGCTCCTTTAGGTGCCTAGCATTTTTGTTTTTTGAATATCTAGCTATTGTAGAGCGATGCTGTGCTAAGATCATTTTGGTGAATAAATATAGTTCTAATTTTGGTGTAATGGGACCATCTGGAACTCCAATTGGTAGCGCCCAGTTTGTTTCACTTGCACTTCTGCGATCAAACTAGTTCTGGTATGTCTGGCCAAGTTCAAAACCAGCAAATGTTAATCACTTCTGGAAATGCAATGGTGTTGGATCAGCAGCATATGCAAGTTCAGAAATTAGATCAACGGAATTTCTAGCATGCCCAGCAGTCAATGCAGTAGCACCTTGCTTCACATGGTACCTTGTGCAAATGATGAGCTTTTATGTGTAAATGATGAACCTTTATGTGTAAATAATGCAACTTGATGTGTACATTTTCAAAAATATAAAAAAGTATGTGTACATGTCATATTTATATGCAATTTGCTGTGCAACTTGATTTGAGACGTGACTTTTTTATATGTTGATGTGTGAACGGTGTAGAGACTGTTGTGTGGCTATTAGAAGTGTTATATTTGTAAGGACCGAAAAAAAATGTGGATTTGTTTAAATTTCAAAAGAAACTTTGTCAAAATTTCGTAAATAATGTACTAAGCCTATATGAAAAAAAAACCATTGGGTCGGTCTGACCCGATGCTTTTTTTCCTCGGACCACGGGTCACCCAGACCTGATGGTTTTTCAAACCTATGAGCAAAACCATTGGGTTAAGGAGAGCCGATGTCGGGTCACCTTGGCCCGAGGAAAAAAAACATTGGGTCGGGTGGTTGATATAAATTTTAACGGCTCAAGAGTAGTTGATATAAATTTTCAAGCTGTGATTGGAGCTCATTGAACCTTATCTACAACTCAATCAACTCTACTTACATGGATCATTAATTTTAATAAATGTTCATTAATTTCAACAATTTTATTGAAATTGATCAATTATTTCTGTCTCTCAGTTTCTGCTGCTTATTTGCATTTTGACACACCAAATCCTCATCAGAAAACTAAAAGAAACACCAAAATCATAGGATCCTGATAAAAATTAATAAAAAAAACCAAGCAAATCAGAAACAAGGGATAGACCATAGAGTCAAGCAGTAGTGTAGTTTATTGTTATGCCCACTTTAGCATTAGTGGGTGCTTTTCATCATAGAAGACTAAAGTAAATTATTGTGGCTGGGGGAAAATAATTTTGTTCAGGTCAAGGTACGTAAGAAATTCCTATGCTCGCCACGGACCCACCTCATTGATATCCCTAATTGTTTCCAAGTTAGAAGAAATTCCTCAATTGACTAACTCATTCACTTGTTGGCTGATGATGATGATGATGATGATGTGAATTTTTTTCCATATCAGAAATCATGCTATACCCACTTTAGCATTAGTGGACTAAAGTCAAGCACTAGTATGTGCCTGCCATTGTCACCAAGTTTGAAGAAATTCCTCATCAAATTAACACATTAATTTATTGGATGGTGATGGTGATAGTGATGGTGATGTGAAGTGAATTTTTTCCAGATCAGAAATCATGTTATGCCTACTTCAGCATTAGTGTACTAAAATCAAGCACTAGTTTTCGATAGTGCTTTCGTACTAGAAATGAATCCAGTGATCATGGTTGATAATATTGTAATAGTCTTGTTATGCAACTTCAGCTTTTAAAGCTCCGATGAGCATTTATTTTAAGGCTTGCAAGCTTCATGTTCATGTGATTTAAAATTGTTTCTTCAATTGAGGCTGAAATTGTTTTGTAATCGGAAATTGAAGTCGGAAATAGAACCCCATATTGAAGTCGGAAATTGAAGATTTTTTCTGCATTATATTACGCTTATGCTTAACTCATATTATCATTCCATCTCATATATAGTCGGTAAACATTCAGTTAGGTTGTGAATTTGATTTTTAACTCCATTAAAAACACTAGTTTGATCAAGTTAAAAGCAACAAAAATGACAAAATCAATAACCGCTAATGGTTATTACAAATAGAACCAAATTTAGATGGTTTTGGCAGTTTCGATACCAACCCGAAATGACTAGATTCGCCAAAGCTTGGGTTCGATCAGTTAGCCTACATTTTAGTTTTCAAAACTGAGTTTTTACTTGACTAAAAAAGTTTTATCAAGCAAAACAAATGACAAAATCAAGAATTGCTAGCCGTAATTACAAATAGAACCCGATTCGGTGGTTTCGGTTTCAAACCGGAACGATCGGATTCACCAAAATCATTGCCTTAAAATGAGCATAATTTGTTTCTTTTTCTCTTTTTCTGTTACTTATTTGATACAACAGATTTATACACACTGAAATTATGAGTAATGTATAATCACTAATCAGCTGATCGTCATCAGATAACCAAAATTACAGTATTAATACATATATATATATATATAAACTAAGCAATTCAGAAACATATTAATTGAGTATACAAAGTAGCTAACTAACAAGCAAAATTCAATGTTAATCAATTCAAGAGAATTAATTTATTTTGAATTTGTATTTATTTGGTCAATGTTATGTTATTTTGAGTATAGCATTGTAATTTAATATCTGGGTTTGATCTGCAGGTCGGTGACTGTGCTTCTGCTACTTCTGTGACTGTAATTATGAAAACTGATGAACATGAGTTGCATTTCCGATTGAACGTGCTGTGCATTTTGTATTTTGTATTTTGTCTAGTCTCTTCAATGATGGTTGCAAAGATTTTCTAGATGAAATCTGTGAGTTGTTGAGTCAAGCCAAGAAACCAGAGATTTCCTACAGTTAAAGGAGTGTCAAGGGTGCAAGAAAATTCACAAATCAATAATTTAACCAAGTAGAGTCTTCAAGGCTAACCCTGTATTCTTGAAAATTCAGCCAAGTAAAACAAGGTTCAATGTCATTGATTTAAATCAATAATATTGAAATATCCAATTTTAGTTGTCCAACTCTTGCCACAGAAAAAACAAATTTATGGAAATATCCTATCAACATTATTGATTTATGTAATAGTGTAATACTTTACAATAACCGGTTTGAATTAAAACAATTTTTAATTTTTTTTTTTTTGACATAATATAGATTTTTATCTTGAAACTACTTTAAACTATTCAAAATTAATACTCCTCACTACATCTTAATTCTTAGATATATTTATTTAAAACACAAAAGCTGAGCACAATTTTTTTTTTTTTTTTTTTTTTTTTTTTTTGAAAGGGCACCTGAAAACCTGGAAAACCAGATTCAGGGCAAGGATACAACCATAACTGAGACTCCACAAATAAATCTATTCGAGCACAAGCCCAGAACAGAGTCCCACATCGGGAGAAAAACGCCCACACAGAAGTGGGACTACAACCGAACAGAAAACTAAACAAACTGGAAATACAAACAAACGAACTGAAACCGATCCGGAGGAGAGACCAGGTCGTTGAAGGATAGTAAGGGATGCAGACTTTGCTTGACTTATTATTACGTATAGAAAGTGAAAAGAGAGGAGGTGACAGATTGCTTTATTTATTCATTGATTTGTGGAAATTCTAGCAAGACATTGCTTTATACTGCTGACAATAGATTAGTTTCTTCTATAAAGTACCAAAATTGCCCCCTTGATTAGTTTCTTCTATAAAGTCCCCTCACACACCAGCTTGAAATGAGCAGTCACATTCCAAACACAACTCCTTGATTATTTAATATATATATTTCAATTATTTAAATTTAAATACATTATTATTAATTTCAATAATTATATAGATAATGACAAAATATAAATAAATTTAATTAGGGGTGAGCGTTTAATAGATCGGTACACTTTTCGAGTGAACCGTTAAAAAACCGATAATATTCGGTTTTTGAAAAAGTGAACCGATCTGATAAAATTGAAAAGTGTGAACCGATCAAAAACCGATTGAACCGGTTCGGTTTGGTTTGGTTCGGTTTTTTCATTTTTGGGCCTAATCAAAATCTCCTCTAATCGATTTTTTCGGTCAATATTTTAAAGAAGAATAATAATTGTTTGGAAAAAAGATAAAAAAGTAATGAAACCGAATCGTTGGAACTGACGAAACCGAAATCAGAAGCGAAACTGAACCGTCGGAACCGTCGAAAATCGAACCGAAACTGAAACTGAAACTGAAACTGAAATTGAAATTGAAACAGAATTGTCGAAACTGCTAGACCCGAACCGTTGGAACACCAGACCCAAACCGTCGGAACCACCAAAATTGGACCAGAATCGCAAAAACTGGACCGGAATCGAGGAACCGGAACAGAACCTTCAAAACCGGAACCAAAACCGAACCTTCAAAACCGAAATCGGAACCGATTTTGAAGGTTCGGAACCGAAGCCGAAATCGAACCGAAACTGACGTCATGTCTAATCGTATACAATATTTTGTTTTAAATATTTATTTTTATTGTTGATGTAATTCGGTTGTGATAATTTTAAATTAATAATTCTTTTATTTTAAATTAATTATAATTTGTTAAATAAAATATATTATATAATTTATTTATTAATATATAATATGTTAAAAAAGAGTAATAATTGTTTGGAAAAAAGTAAAAAAAGTGGATCCATTTCTTTTTTTTTTAATTTAGCCCTATTGTGGGGAAAAGAGACCCAAATAAATAGGATCCAAATAGGAAGACCCATTATTTGAAAACAAGACTCATGTTTGATGATATGACAAAAATGGGTCTTGTGTTTGGGTCTCCACCATTGAGGATGATTTAGGGTGCGTTTGGTACGCAGATGGGACAGGACAAGGTGGGACGGGACGGGACATGACAGGACAGGACAAGTTGTTCTATATTGTGTTTGGAAGGTCTGGGACAGAACTGTTAACTGTACTGTTATACGTTTGGTATGACTAGGACAAGACAGGACAAGAGGTTCAAATGACTAGAGTGCCCCTCTTATATATACTATAACTCTTATATATACTATAATTATAATATATATTGTAATATATAATGATATTATAATATATATTATTATGTATAAATATTATATATTATAATATATATTATTATTATATGATAATAAAATATTATATATTATATAATATATACGTAATAATATATAATATTATAAAATATATTATAAATATATATATTATAATATATATGTTAATATTTGTAATAATATATTATTAATATATATAAATACATATTATATTAATATATATATAATAATATATAATATAATATAATATAATATATATATGATATATTATATTATATATATATAAATATAAATATAATATAATATATATATATGATATATTATATTATATATATATAATATTATATAGAAGATATTATATATATATATTATATCATAATAATATAGATTATAATATTATATATATTTATATATTTATATATTATATATTATTATATTTTTATATATAATATATTATATTATTTTAGTATATATAATATTATATTATATATATATCATAATATTATATATATATATAATATATCATAATAATATAGGCTATAATATTATATATATTTATATATTATATATTATAATTTATTATATATTTTTATATAATATATTATATTATTTTAGTATATATAATAATATATAATATATAAATATATATAATATTATAATCTATATTATTATGATATTATATATATATAATATTATGATCTTTATTACAATAATATATTATATATAATATGTATTTACTATTATATTATTGTTATTATATATAATGATATATAATATAATATAACATAATATATATAATAATATGATATAATATATTATATAAAAAATATAATAATATATAATATATAGTATATATATAATATTATGATATATATATTATAATATAATAGTATATATTATTATTAAACATGTTTATAATTTTTTTTGAAAATTTAAAGGGTAAAATAGTCTTTTTGTACTTGTCCCATGTCATGGGACAACCTTGTCCTAGGGTTTTGGGTGGGACAAAATTTGGTGGTTTTTGTCCCACCTTGTCCCGTCCCGTCCCATGCTAATAGTGCGTCAAACGTGGGACAATAAAAAGTTGTCCCGTCCTGTCCCGCATACCAAACGCACCCTTAGTGGACAAAAGTCAAGCACTAGTATGTGCCTGCCATTGTCACCAAGTTCGAGGAAATTCCTCATCAAATTAACACATTAATTTAATGGATGGTGATGGTGATGTGAAGTGAATTTTTTCCAGATCAGAAATCATGTTATGCCTACTTTAGCATTAGTGTACTAAAATAAAGCACTAGTTTTCGATAGTGCTTTCGTACTAGAAATGAATCCAGTGATCATGGTTGATAATGTTGTAATAGTCTTGTTATGCAACTTCAGCTTTTAAAGCTCCGATGAGCATTTATTTTAAGGCTTGCAAGCTTCATGTTCATGTGATTTAAAATTGTTTCTTCGATTGAGGCTGAAATTGTTTTGTAATCGGAAATTGAAGTCGGAAATAGAACCCCATATTGAAGTCGGAAATTGAAGATTTTTTCTGCATTATATTACGCTTATGCTTAACTCATATTATCATTCATCTCATATAGTCGGTAAACATTCAGTTAGGTTGTGAATTTGATTTTTAACTCCATTAAAAACACTAGTTTGATCAAGTTAAAAGCAACAAAAATGACAAAATCAATAATTGCTAATGGTTATTACAAATAGAACCAAATTTAGGTGGTTTTGGCAGTTTCAATACCAACCCGAAATGACTGGATTCGCCAAAGCTTGGGTTCGATCAGTTAGCCTACAGTTTAGTTTTCAAAACTGAGTTTTTACTTGACTAAAAAAGTTTTATCAAGCAAAACAAATGACAAAATCCAGAATTGCTAGCTGTAATTACAAATAGAACCCGATTCGGTGCTTTCGGGTGGTTTCGGTTTCAAACTACTTTAAACTATTCAAAATTAATACTCCTCACTACATCTTAATTCTTAGATATATTTATTTAAAACACAAAAGCTGAGCACAACAATTACTATCGTTAATGGATGTTGAAGAATACAGGGATGCAGACTTTGCTTGACTTATTATTGCGTATAGAAAGGGAAAAGAGAGGAGGTGACAGATTGCTTTATTTATTCATTGATTTGTGGAAATTCTAGCAAGAGATTGCTTTATACTGCTGACAATAGATTAGTTTCTTCTATAAAGTACCAAAACTGCCCCCTTGATTAGTTTCTTCTATAAAGTCCCCTCACACACCAGCTTGAAATGGGCATTCACATTCCAAACACAACTCCTTGCTTTCTCTAATTAATTCAGGCCTTGTAAACATGCCCAGTTCCATTCTTCTATGCAGCTTTTGCTTCTTGCTTTTTTGTAACTTCCCTACCCCATCCACCGCCACAACCCATTCCAACATTTCAGACTATCTCGCATTACTTGCCATTAAGTCTCGGTTTCATGATCCACTAGGAGTCACAGACTCGTGGAACAATTCTGTACCCTTATGCCTTTGGACCGGTGTCTCATGTGGTCGTCGGCATCAAAGGGTCACGGAGTTGGATCTAAGAAGCCAAAGTATAGGAGGTGACTTGTCGCCTTTTATAGGGAATCTTAGCTTCCTTAGGTCAATCCTCCTCTCAGAAAACAACTTATACGGTGATATTCCTAATGAAATCGGTCTTCTTTTCAGGCTAGAAGTTTTATTATTGGCCAATAATTCCTTTTCAGGTACAATTCCGAAAAATTTGTCCCATTGCTCAAACCTCATCGAGTTCAATGCTAGTAGAAACAGCCTTCGTGGAGAAATCCTAGCAGAGATTGGCAACTTGATAAAGCTTGAGACTTTGGACATTGGTGTTAATCATTTAACAGGACAACTCCCGGCTTCCATCGGGAATCTTTCAGCTTTACAGGTACTTGATGTACGTCTAAATAGCTTGTCCAAGACAATTCCTTATTCACTAGGCCGACTAAAGAGCTTATTTCATCTATACTTAGGTGGAAATAACATTTTTGGTATGGTTCCTCCTCCAATTTTTAACATATCTTCCCTTACTGTACTTTCTCTGTCACTTAATAGATTATATGGAAGTTTACCACCCAATATAGGTTATGATCTTCCAAAGCTGAAATTGTTTACACTCGGTGGTAACAATTTCACCGGTCATCTACCATATTCATTGTCCAATATGTCAAATCTTCAAAAAATTGATCTTTCTGTAAATTATTTTAGTGGAAAAGTATTAACTGATTTTAGTGGTTTTAGGAATTTATCATTTCTAAATTTGGGTCAAAATAATTTGGGAACTATAACAGCCAATGATCTTCATTTTTTAACCTCCTTGATAAATTGCAGCAAATTGGAAGTTCTTGGTTTAAATGACAATCAATTTGGAGGGGAGTTACCAAAGTTTATAGGAAACTTGTCAAGTACAGTGTCTTTATTAATCATAGGTGGTAATCAAATATATGGCTCCATACCTCTTGAGATAGCAAATCTAGTCAATCTTGTTGGCCTTGGTATGCATAGAAACCAATTCAGTGGCATTATTCCTCGTGACATCGGTCAGCTTAAAAAGTTACAAGTACTGAACCTCTATCAAAATAGTTTACGAGGGAGCATTCCCACCTCTCTCGGTAATTTAACATCCTTGTTCCAACTGAAGTTATTCTCAAATAATTTGAAAGGCAGCATACCCTCCTCCCTTGGAAATTGTCAGAATCTGATGGTGTTGTCTCTCCGTAAAAATAAGCTCACTGGTATTTTGCCTCAACAAATTCTTAGCATAACAACCCTATCACTTGGCCTTGATGTATCTGATAACCTTCTCAGTGGTCCTTTTCCTTCACAACTGGGCAATTTGAAGACTCTCGTTGGGCTTGATATTTCTACGAACAGATTTTCTGGTGAGATTCCTGGTACCCTAGGCAGTTGTACAAGCTTGGAAACTCTTTATATGAATGCCAATTCTTTCAATGGAAGCATTCCTCACTCCCTGAGTTCTTTGAGAAGCCTTCAATACTTGGATCTCTCTTCCAACAATTTGTCTGGCCAAATTCCAAAATATCTTGAGACTCTAACATTCTTGAAATGTTTAAATTTGTCTTACAATCACTTGGAGGGAGAAGTGCCAACAAAAGGTGTTTTCAGCCATAAAACAAGAATCTCACTTGTAGGGAATAAGAAGCTTTGTGGAGGTTTAGTTGAAATGCATTTGCCATCATGTCCCTCCAAGAGATTAAAGAAATCAGAAATCCCTCTTCTCAAAGTGGTTTTTCCGGTGATTGTTTCATGCGTGATCTTATCATTAGTATTCTTCTTTATCATTTTTACTCGAAAAAGGAGATCTGCGCAGAACACTTCAATTCCGGTGCACATGGAAGAATCATTTCCTATGGTTTCTTATGCAGAGCTGAGCAGAGCAACCGATAAATTTTCATCATCAAACGTGATCGGACAAGGAAGCCATGGTTTGGTGTACAAAGGAGTTTTTGGTGAAAATAGAATGTCTGTTGCAGTGAAAGTGATCAATCTTCAGCAAAAAGGGGGTTCGAAGAGTTTCATCTCTGAATGTGAAGCACTAAGGAATATTCGGCATCGAAATCTCGTCGGAATCGTAACTATTTGCTCAAGCATAGATCCTAAAGGTGTTGACTTTAAAGCTCTGGTTTACGAATACATGGAAAATGGAAGTTTAGAGGAGTGGCTGCACAAGAACCAAGATCAATTTGACGCAAGTTCTTTAAGTCTCATCCAGAGATTAAATATAGCAATTGATGTGGCTTTTGCAGTAGAATATCTTCATCGCCATTGTGAACCACCAATGGTTCATGGTGACCTAAAGCCGTGCAATGTACTGCTTGATCATGATATGGTTGCTCATGTTGGTGACTTTGGGCTATCAAAGTTTCTCTCTGATCTCCCACATGCTCGTGAAACTCAATCAAGCTCAATAGGGATAAGAGGAACTGTCGGCTACGTTGCACCAGGTAACTATTTTACAAGTTTTGTTTAGATCTTTATGATGTTATCTCTCCAATTGAATTCATTTACTGCAATTAATAACAGGACTAATTCACTGCTTTTACAGAGTATGGTATGGGTAGAAAAGTGTCTATGCCAGGAGATGTTTATAGCTTTGGAATTCTTTTGCTGGAAATGTTCACAGGAAAGCGTCCAATTGATGAGATATTTAATGACGGGCTTACTTTGCATGAATTTGCAAATATGGCTTTGCCAGAAAGAGTGATGGATATTGTTGAACCTTCACTGCTACCGGAAGAAAGTACCAACAACAAAGATGTTGAAAATTTTGCGAGGCTTGGAAGAGGAAGAGACAAAATAAAGGAGTGCTTGGTTGGTGTAATGAGAATTGGAGTTGTCTGTTCGATGGAATCTCCGGCTGAGAGAATGGAGATGACAGATGTTGTGACAAAGTTATGTGCTGTTAAGGAGAAGTTTCTAGGTAGGAGGATTTGATATGTTAGAGATGTTAGGTCAATGATCACCAAGGCATATAGAGAATAAATGTTTTGTTCAACAATTTAAATAAAAAGTGATCATTTGTTTCTTTTTCCTGTTTTTTAATTTATTGTCAATGACTATAATCGATCCATAGATTTGAATAAATAATCTAAAATGACAAACAATGATGCTTGACCAAGGTTCCAACATTCAAACAACAAGCTATAGAACTTTATAAGTGAGTCTTTACTGACCTGAAAAAACAGTTTAAAATCCTTTCCAAGCTTGAGGATGTTGTAGCATTATCAACATTTCCTCTGACAACACTATCTGCTTAAATAAGAATGCGATCACTGTCAGAAAGGTTGTATGTTAAAACAATGCAAAGCAACACTAGAATCAACAGCAGCAAGACATCTGAAGTCTGAACAAACAAACAAAGAATGGTAATAATTAAAATATGATCTAGGCAACATTAGCATTCCACAAGAGTACATCATATCAGCAGCTTATGAAAAGGATATAATCAAGATTTGTCAACCATATCTCACGTATTGAAAACCAAACATACCATCATGAAGGACTTAATAATACAACATATATGAGAATCGAGAAAGGACTACGACAATGAAAACAATCTCAGAAAGTGAATTGAACTTTGAACAGAGCAAAAAGCATCAGCAGTTCCTAATTTACATAAAAGCACTTCAAAAATTAGGATACAATTCATTAATCTGGTTTGTATTCTCCATATATTTAGAACCTGAAATCGCCTATATTTATTCTCCATATATCTAGAAAATTGTTTTGCTAAGTGCTCAACATAACAGTATTCTTTCCAATTTATCACTAGCATTTTTCCATAACAAATTTATCTTCAATACATTTTATTGGATAAAAACTTCACCTTTACTAACTCACTGCAACTCAACTACAAATCAATCTTATAACAAAAACTACAAATAAAGATGGAATCTTTTATACTACCCATAAAAATTAAATGAAAAAAAAAAAAAATTCTCAATATAAAAAGAAAAACATAAACTTACATAACTGCGATTCTAACAAGTAGATAATGAAAAATGGCGATCAATCTCTTCCAACAAGCAGAAAACACAAGTTGTTGTCCAAAATGTTAAAGAAAATTAAAAGCAGATTGCAGTCTCCAAATCTATGTTTCGGTTAAATCGGTTGGCAACCGATTTGATTGAAACTAGTGGATTTTGAAGTTGCAGCCTATAGGAGCTATGATGACACGTCACCTATAACTTATCAAACACGTCAGCCATAGCTTGATGACGTGTCTATCGATGGGCTTTTAAAATGACCCATTTGTCTCTTGAGTCTTCTTACAAGCCCAAGACAAAAGTAGAGAATTATACAATGGGCACGACGTGCCTGGACGCGTCACCAATAGCCCAATGAAGTGCTCGGCACGTCATTGATGGGTTTTTAAAATTGAACTGGGTAGGGCTTTTAAAGTGGCCCATTTTCCCATATAACTTATGGTTAGTAGGCCAAGACTAAACTAAATTACACAATAGGCTGATCTGGAGAGTGTGCCCAACCCAATTCCAAATAAAATCTTCAAGCTTTGATTTTCGAGATATAAAAGAGCGTTAAGTTACATTTATTGTTTGTTAATAAATGGGGTGAAGTTATGATAAAGGGTATTGAGGTCATTTTAGGGCATTCTTGCAATTAATTTGCGTTTTATGATAGATTTGCAATTCAACCCCTAAAATAGGGCAATTTCGCTAAAAACCAAAAAAAATATATATATATAATTTTGAGAATTAAAATGTAACTTATCGCTCTTTTATATCTCGAAAATCATCTAGAACCAAATATTAATATATATTTTTTCTATAATCAACCAACAATATAGTAAAACTCAAAGAATTGTATCAAAATAGTGAGATACAATGAGTACGGTAGAATAATATAGTAAGCCTCTAATATTTAGTTAGCTTTTTACCGTGAAAATAATCTAAATAATAATGCATACTGGCTAGACAATAATGTATGAAATAATAGGAAATTATTTATTATTATTATTATTTGATTGGAAATTAAAATCATGGAAGGAAAAGAGATTGATTTTGTATCCTACAATCATAGACAATAAAATAGGAAAGATATTTATTAATTAATTAATATTATTAAAATAATAGGATGAATTATCATCTATATATTGTTATATCATAATTTTTTCATAATTAAAACTTGGAGTGTTTTCATGGGTTGGGCTATGGCCTCTGTACGCTTCGCCCCTGTACTTAATCCAATGTCATATCATACCACTTCTCCTTTGATTAACATTTGTAAAGGATATTATCAGAATCAACCCTTTAGTTTGACCTATTGGTCCAAATCCCCCCATAGTTCTATTAATTGCCATTATCCCGTGAAGTTCACATTATCCCCTATTTGAGAAACCATGGTTTCTGAAGAAGCAGATAATAGCATCTGCATTTTCCGGAGAACTAAAGTGGACATGTTTTTGGAAGCTAATGATAAAAACAAATTGTGGATAGTAGAGCAACAAATACACTGTTGATTCAGCCAGCAACATCATCGTCTTCCGATAGTCGTGCTTTGAGGCCCTCTGGCTTGAAGTCTAAGGTTGGAATCTCCGGCGGTGGAAGCTTTTTCTTTTCCTACTTGTTTTGATTTTTAAATACATAATCAAACCAAATCTCTTTGAATCTCAATAGGTAGAATTAAATACCCATTGTTCTAATCTGAATTCAAGCTTCAAATCCTATACTTCCATACTCCAGAAATGCATGCCTCCATCAAAACTACAATTTGAAGTTCAATGGGATCTTTTATTGAACTCTGTGTAACAATAATTCAAGTGGACTATTCTCTCTGACTTGAACGAAAGCAATTATTCTATGATCAGTAATCTGTATTAAATTTCAAACAAAAGCAATTTCCAAACAGAAAGAATCATTCAACACGTCAAAATGGTTCTTCAAACCAATCATCTAAGCTAGGATGTTTATTGCACCATCCAAACAGAAAGAATCAAAAACATCAGATTGTATTGCATGCATTTTCCTCGAAACCATCTAAGAGTGAAATCTTGTTTCTTCGTTGACTAGGCTGGGAAAACTGCAAGGAAATATGATTACTGCATTGAGTCAAAGATTTCAGCAAAGAGAAATAATTTAACCAGATCAAGTAGCAAGGAAAATGTAAATCAATTCGAAATTATAATGTTATAATTTTACAATTACAGCATCCCTCTCCTTTGATATACATCTTTTTGTCATTTTCGAAAGACCCAACTTCTCTTGGTAAAGCTTTAAAATCTCGGTAGCTTCATCAAACGAATTCACAAATTTTTGCAGGAATGCCTTTTCAGTATACTTAAAAAATGTAACTAAGTTGGTATGCTTCCTATTAATCAAACCTTTTGACAATAGAAACTGAAAAACTGCAGCCCTAGGAATAAACCTCTTCTCCAAGCTCAGCACAATAACACTCGGAGATTTGGCGATTGCCGAAGGCTCCACATCCATTTTGTTCACAAGAAAGTCCATTACTGCCATAATCTTATCATCGGATGCATGCATACACAATGGATTCTTACGAAATGCAGCTAAGAACTCTTCCTCAGACCAACCCCACCTCCTATAAATTTCGACCTTACTTTCCCATTTGATTCTGCCAAATCCCTTAGCAATAACTGCTATAACAAACTGTGAATTCAAAGGATTAATACCCATTTCCTTTACTGCATCCACAGTATTTTTGAAAGCACCCAAACCTGTTTTGCTGTGGCAAGACCGGAATCTAAGAAACAAGACAATATTTCGTTCTGGCACACCTATATCTCGCAAAACATTGATGCTAGGTGTTATATAGCTTTCAACATCATGATTGAGAATACCTGGACTGCATTTAACAGCAGCAACGGCTGTCTCACTAGATTTAAACAAATCACTAAGGTGATTAAAAGTAGGGATTATATGGTTTTCCAGGCTTCTGAGCAGAAGATCAGGGCATGCAGATAAAATTTTGGCAAGGTCGGGACTTGAGAAGCCTTTGGAGTAAAAGAATTCAAATTTGGGCGAAAGGGTTCTCTCAGGACTTGCCCCAAGCACCTGAGTACGACCTCTGATGAGCTTAGATATTTGTGTTTCAGAGAAACCCTGGCTCTTCAACAAGGCAATGACAGAGTCTGCATTTTCTGGGGAATTAAAGTTTATATATTTGGAAGCTGATAAAGCAGTTTTTTGAGAGAACCCACATGAATTTATAAGGTAAGAGACAGTAAAAGAGTGTTGATTTGAAGTGGCTGTTGAGAGGCATTTCATAAATAATGGAAATGCAAAATCTTTATTATAGTTGGTGCTGGTGATAGTGCATCTTCTACCATGACGGAGGAGTAAAGTTTTGCAGAGAAAATTAAACATAACGATTGAAATTGAAATGGTGATAGGATACACTCACCTGGGTCGGACACAATTTTCTCAGAAACCTAGCATTGTTTGGAGATCTCAATGGTTGAAATTTGCAAATCCAAAACGAAAAACTGGCACTTTTGGCTACAAGAAACAAAAATTAACCTAGGTTTGGTTGTGGCTAGGAAACGGTGTCGTTATATGAAGAACAAAATTTGTGAGAATTTTTGGGGTTTCATTTAAGGGCCCAGATACTCCCTTAAACTGTGATCCTACGTCGCATCATAGTTCATACCGCATCGTCCTTCGAAATTCGATTAATCAAAATTATAAGGGATATTATCAAAATCGCCCCTGTAGTTTGACATATTCGTTAAATTCCCCATTATCCCCTTTCCATTACTTTCTCCATTTAACCAAAGGAGGATTTTGATAATATCCCAAATCATTTTACAATTACAGCATTCCTCTCCCTTGATGCAGATGTTTTTGTCGTTTTTGAAAAACTCAACTTCTCTTGGTAAAGCTTCAATAGCTGCGGAGCTTCATCATAAGAATTCACAAATTTTCGTAGGAAGTTTTTTTTTGGGCAAGTAAATAATGTAATCAAGTTAGTATCCTTCCTATAAATCAAACCTTTGGACAACAGAAACTGGAAAACTGCAGCCCTAGGTATAAACCTCTTCTCCATGCTCATCCATATCCATTTTGTTCACACAAGAAAGTCCATCACTGCCATAAGCTTATCCTTGGACACCATCATACACAATGGATTCTTACGAAATGCAGCGAAAACCTCTTCCTCAGACCAACCCCACCTCTTATAAACACTGACCTTATTTTCCCAATTTTTTCTCCCAAATCCTTTGGCCACAACAGCTAAAACAAAATAAGAACTCGAAGGACTGATACCCAAATCCTTTACTTCCTCCACACTATTTCTAAAATCATCGAAGTTTGCTCCCAATATTCGATACCAATATTGAAGAAACATGTGTATGATAGACCCTGGAACACCATAAAGGAGAATATACGGACTGCATTTAATAACAGCAACAGTAGTAAATGAGTGTTGAATTGAAGTGGCTGTTGAGACACATTTCATAAATATTGTAAATGCAAAATCTTTATGATAGCTGGTGGTGGTGATGGTACATCTTCTACCATAATGGAGGAGTAAAGTTTTGCAGACAAAATTAAACATAACGACTGAAATTGAAATGGTGATAGGATACACTCACCTGGGTCGGACACAATTTTCGCATAAATCAAGCATTGTTTGGAGACCTCAATGGTTGAAGTTTGCAAATCCGAATGAAAAACTGGCATTTTTGGCTACAAGAACAAAGGATTAACCTAGGTTTGGTTGTGGCAACGAAACGGGCATCGTTACATGAATAACAAATTAACAATCGGACAGAAAAATAATATTAAGGACCACATCGTCCTTAAGTCCTTTGATTAATCAAAATTATAAGGGATATTATCAAAATGTCCCTTGTAATTTGATCTATTGATCAAAATCCCCCTTCTAGCTCTATTGATCAAATCAATGCTTGCATGCTGATGAAATAGAATCCAACCAAAAAAATCATTCAAAAATTCAAAATGGTTGCATACTGATTGAAAACATTTTTACAAGAAGAGCTTTCACTTAATAATGCTTTTTGTAAAAGCACTTGGTTTGACTTCAAAAGAAAATCACTATTTAGATACTGTTCATGCATGCCCTTCAAAGTAATTAAAAGAACAATCACTCCAAAGGCCAAAAGGGAACATTAAAGGAAATATGCAACAACCATAATTTTAATTTATATGCAAATAAATTGCTCTTGAACAGGGCAACAACAGAGTCTACATTTTCTGGGAACTAAAGAGAACATATTGTAGAGATAAACCAAATGAATTTATGAGATAAGAAACTGTAAGGATCTTGAATGGTTGTTGAAATGCATTTGATTTTAAAGTTCCTACCAAAAAGACATGATTTGCTGCTCAACCAGAAAGAATCAAAAACATTCACAACACAAACAGTATGTAAAAGTAACGAAAATCAGGCAGGCATTCACCTTAAAACTGTCAAAAGAAAAACTTTGTTTCTATGTTGACTTGGCCTGGAAAAAAATAAGCTGACCAGTGGCCACAAATTTTATGAGTGAGTTTCGCTGATATGATTACTGCAATGAGTCAAAAGTCAAGATAAAACTTCAATATTGAACAATCATTGCGCTTCAAAAATATTCACTAGTCTAAAGTTGCTCCACATGACATCAAAGATTTCAACAAAGACAAATAATTTAATAAGATCAAGTAACAGAAAATGTAAATCAATTTGAATTTATAATGTTACCATTTCACAATTACAGCATCCCTATCTTTTTGTCATTTTCGAAAGACCCAACTTCTCTTCGTAAAGCTTCATTATCTCGGGAGCTTCATCATAAGAATTCACAAATTTTTGCATGAAGTCTTTTTCAGTACACCTAAATAATGTAAATAGGTTAATCTTTTTCCTCCTAATCAAACCTTTTGACAGCAGAAAATGAAAAACTGCACCCCTAGGAATAAACCTCCTCTCCATGCTCATCCCAATGACATCAGAACGTTTGGCAATAGTCGAAGGCTTCACATCCATTTTGTTCACAAGAAAGTCCATTACAACCGTAATCTTATCCTTGGATGCCTTCATACACAATGGATTTTTTTGAAATGCAGCTAAGAACTCTTCCTCAGACCAACCCCACCTTCTATAAATTTCGACCTTACTTTCCCAATTGTTTCTGACATATACCTTTACAATAACAGCTAGAATAAACGGTGAACTCAAAGGATTAAAACCCATTTCCTTTACAAACTCCACGGCATTTTTAAGAGTACCTAAACTTGTTTTGCTGGGGCGACGCCACATTCTAAGAAACAAGATAATATTTCGATCTGGCACACCTATATCTCGCAAAACATTGATGCCTGGTGATAATATTTCAACATCATGAACGAGAATAAATGGATTGCATTTGACAGCAGCAATGGCTGTCTCACTAGATTTAAACAAATCACTAAGGTAATTAAAAGTAGGGATTATATGGTTCTCTAGGCTTCTAGGCAAAAGACTAGGGCATACAGACAAAATTTTGGCAAGGTCGGGACTTGATAAGCCTTTGGAGTAGAAGAATTCAAATTTGGGCAAAAGGGTTCTCTCATGACTTGCCCAAAGCATCTGAGGACGACCTCTGATGGCCTTTGATATTTGTGTTTCAGAGAAACCATGGCTCTTCAAGAAGGCAATGACAGAGTCTGGCTTTTCTGGGGAATTAAAGTTAACCAATTTGGAAGCTGATAAAGCAGATTTTAGAGAGAACCCACATGAATTTACGAGGTAAGAGACAGTAAAAGAGTGTTGATTTGAAGTGGCTGTTGAGAGACATTTGAAGAATATTGGAAATGCAAAGTCTTTATTATAGCAAGAGCTGGTGATGGTGCATCTTCTACCATAATGGAGGAGTAGAGTTTTGGAGACAAAATTAAACATAATGAATGAAATTGAAATGGTGATAGGATACACTCACCTGGGCCGGACACAATTTTCGATGAAATCAAGCATTGTTTGAAGACCTCCCTCAATGGTTGAAGTTGCATATCCAAAACGAATACCCGGTAGTTTTAACCTAGGTTGGGTTGGGGCGACGAAACGACGTCGTTTCACTAAAAAAAATTAATTCAAAATTTAATTTCAGTGAGGGCTTAGCTACTAATTTTGAAACTAGAGGGAGAAAGTGCAGAATAATGCAAACTACAGGGGAAAATGATTATTTCCTTAAAAACTATGGATTCTTTGGAATCAACTGAGAAATCCCTATTTTGTTTGGGAAAATTGCAATAATACCCTACTGTTTGCTAGAATTTGACCTATAGATAAAAGATTATTTTATTGCACAAACCTCCCTTGGATTTTGTTAGCTAAATGTTTAACTGTTCACCGGTCTTGACCTAGACATGACCCCAGTTCGATTCAACCGAATCGGAACCTGAGGTAAAAGAATCGAACCGTGAACTGGAACCAAGGAGGAACCGAACTGGAACCAAGGAGGTTTTGGTTCCTTTGGTTCCAAAATTGGACCTGAACCGTCGGTTCGAAACCGACGGTTTGGTTCCGGTTTTGGAACCGCTGGTTCCATCACCATAATTTATTTTATTTAAAATAAAAAAAATAAAAAAAAAAACCTTTGGCTTACCTATTTCCCTCTCTCTCTCTCCTTAAATCAGGTTCCCTCTGATCTCTCTCTTTGATCTCTTCTTCATCCTGTTGCCGGCAGCCAACCCAAACATTTCAGTTTGATTTTAGGCTGTGGCCGTGATTTGGATTTCTCTCTCTCTCTCTCTCTCTCTCTCTCTCTCTCTTCTCGAACTCTTCTTCATTCTTATATGTTTCAGTTTGATTTTGGGTGGTGGTCGTGGCCTGCGTTTGGAGTTGTTGATTTTTTGATTTTGGGTGGTGGAGGTGTGTTTTTAGTCGAAGTTATGGGGGTGGTGGTGTGTTTTTTTGATTGTCTGGGTTTTGACAAATGATGATGGTGGATGGATGGAGGGATGGATGATTTTAATTATAATTAAAAAAAAAAATAGGGAATCAAATCATCGAAACCGGACCAGAACCAGGTGTACCAAAATCAGAACTGGAATTGACGGTTCGAAATCAGATACCGAAACCAAACCGAATCAGGGTCATGACTATCTTGACCCTGTAAAAGTCTCATTTACCACTAGCCTCAACTAAAACGACATAACACCCCTACTTTATTCTACAATGCATGAATAAAATATTTAAATATGTGAACATTTTATAAAATGTTATTATACTAAAAAAGTTTTAAAAAAAATAAAATAAAAAAATCCTCCATCAAGTTGGAGATTCCTCTACGGTGGTGAAGTCTCTAGCCCGATGGAGGAGCGAAGGGAAGAGGTGTGAGGGGTTGATATTTATTATTATTATTATTATTATTATTATTATTATTATTACTACTACTACTACTACTACTATTAAATGTTTATCTAAAATTAATAGGAAAATTGCACAAACATCTTCTAACATTAGGCCTAATTGCACACGTAGGTAACCTTTGTTTAAAATGCACTGACATCCCTTACAATGGTCTCCATCACGTTAGGTAACTTATATATTCCTCACCTCACCTCACCAGCTTCATCTTCTTTATCCGAAGACCTAGTGTCATAATAATCAAGTAATCTCAACTTTATTCATAGTTAACCTCAAAAACGCGTCCGAGAAGCTTAGTATTACAGAGCTTCTTCATGAATTTCCAGAGATGTCCATATTCCGAAGTTGGCCGCTTTGGGGAAGTTTGATTAGGAATGGCAATGGGTCGAGTTTGGGTGGGTTTTGAAAAAACCAAACCCAAACCCACGAAAGAAAATGACATCCAAACCCACCCACGAACCCACGAAATGTAGCGGGTTCGGGTTTCACCCGCGAATTTTAGCAATATCCAGACCCGCCCATGAACCCGTAAACTCCTGAGGATTTGTTGTTCCAAAGCAACTCACTCCTATGTGTGTAACTCAATTTGAGTCAAACCCAGTTACCGACAGCCATGTACGTTAGTTTTCTTCGATCAGACTTCAGAGAAAAAGAAAAAAAATAAGAGCAAAAAAAGACTTTAAAATGTCTGAGAAGAAGAATATATGAAGAAGATGAGTTTTAATTTTGAAGAGAAAATGAAAAAAAAAAAAAAAAGTTGAAGAGAAAAAAAAAAGAAGAAGACGAGTTTTAATTTTGAAGAGAGAGTGCGTGAGGGTTGAAGATCGAGAAAAGAAGAAGATGAAAAGACCGATGATAAAAAGAAAAAGAAAAAAAATAATGGAAAATATTTTAAAATCTGAAAAGACAAATAATAGGGTCCAACTATTTATGATGTGATGTGATGTGCCTAATAAAAGACAAAAACAAAATTTAAAAGTAATTATTATAATATTGTTTGTTAAATAATTATTAAATCAAACGGGTTCATGGGTTCGGACTTGGTATTTTTTTCGAACCCGAACCCATGACGGGTTGAACTTTCAAACTCAAACCCGCCCACGAGTTTTATTATCACATACCAAACCCTCTCTAAGCGGGTTGGGTTCGGACGGATCCCATAGGTTCGGGTTTAATTGTCATCCCTAAGTTTGATCGAGATCTGTGCTGAATCTCCACTAATCCATGTCGGAGGAGCATCAATCTCCTCTAGTCTGAAAGAGACCAACTAGAAAAGGTGATCTCATCGGTAGAAGAGACTTTTCTAATTCATTGACTTAAAAAAAGAAAAGAAAAAAAAAATTTGTTCCAATTCATGTGTGTTTATATTTTTTTAAAAGAAATTTAAAATTTTCAATTACAGTATCTTTATAATATTACTTAGTTGAATTCCTTTGAAAGACCAAATAATTGATTATGTATTTTAAGAATAAATAAATAAATGGTAAAGTAATAACAAAATAATTATTAAAAAATAACTTGAGGCATTTTAGGCTTTTTTTCAACCAATTAGAAAGTCAAATGTTAAAATCAACTATTAACCACTGACAAAAGGGAATATTAGGGCCCGTCCTGTAAGCCGTTTTTTGTTTTTGTTTTTCGAAAATAAAAATGAAAATGAAAATAGTGTTTTTGGTTTCATTTTTGAATTCCGAATACACGTCTGGTAGCATTTACTGGATTCCGTATTTTGAAAATAAAAACGGAAAAAACGCGTCCGGTAGGATAACCAAAAACTTTTGAAAATTGAAATATATTATAACAATTATATACAAATTGATTAAATAATTAATCAAAATTTTTTTTAATGTAATTAATAATTAAAATAGAAGTTACCAGTTAAAGAGGAAGAAGAAGAGGAGGAAGAAGAAGAAGAAGAAGAAGAAGAAGACCAGCTGAAGAAGAAGACCAGATCGGCGATGGCAGGTCGACGGCGGTGCGAGGTCGACGGCGATGCGAGGTCGACGGCGGTGCGAGGTCGACGACGGAGAAGATGAGGGAGGAGAAAGACGAAGAGGAAGAGGAAGAAGAAGAAGAAGATGAAGAAGAGAGAAGATGAAGGAGGAGAGAGAAATGAAGGAGAAAGAAGATGAGGAAGAAGAAGACCGGCGAGGTTGACGGCGGTGCGAGGTCGACGACGGAGAAGATGAGGGAGGAGAAAGACGAAGAGGAAGAGGAAGAAGAAGAAGATGAAGAAGAGAGAAGATGAAGGAGGAGAGAGAAATGAAGGAGAAAGAAGATGATGTCTGGTCAAGAGACAAAAAAAAGAAAATTTTTTTTTTTATTAAAATAAAATATATTATTAATAATATGGGACCCACTTTAATGAAAAACAAAAACAACTTTTTTTTGTATTTCAAAATTTCCACTTTTAACACTACTTTTGTTTTTCATTTTGTTTTTGTATTTCGAAAATAAAATGAAAAACGGTTTACAGGACGCGAATTCGAAATCGTTTTTGAAAAATAAAAACGAAAACAGGCTGAAAACGCGCTGCAAGACGCCACCTTAGTATACTTTCTATAGCTGCATTCAAGGTATTTTTATGCAACTTATCATATGCATCTAAATATCATTTTTATTTTTGGTGGAGCATAACCATCTTCAACCATCATTCATGCCCTATCATGGATTTGGCACAAGTATGCCTCCATCTTCCCCTTCCATGAGGAGTAATTATCGCCGGTGAATAACGGTGGCCTCACGCTCGACGCTCCCTCTTTGCTCATCCCAAAACCGCTCATAGTGTTTGGATGAATGCAAAAGAGATGAATACAAAATGTATGAAGAAATCAAATAATCACACAAAATACAAAACACACCAAAATGAGCAAGAATCACCTAAGTATATCTAGAAACCCGCTCTGATACCAATTGAAACAAATTAACTGTGTGTACGATATAAGTCTAGAGGGGGTGAATGGATTTCAACAATTTTACCCAATTTTTGCTTTAATCAATATTACGAAAATGCCACAATCTAGTCAGTATATATAACAAGTGTAATATGTGCGGAATTTAAATAACACTTGATATTTACATGAAAACTCTCACGGGAAAAACCACGGGCTGGTAAGTGCGCCACATTCAAACCTCGAATCCACTAAATGTGTTAACGATTACAATCTACTCCCGGTAAATAATCACACACCTACCTAATCCCAGTATGAGTGAACCTAGTCCAATTTGCTCATGTGACCACCTAATCCCGGTGCCTGACCTAATCTCGGTCTATCACACAAGACTTCAATTGCTTGTGATTTACGCAACCTAATCCCGGAAGCTATACAAGACTTAGTTTTCAATGAAGAGATTAACACCCTAAATGAATATATGATGATATTCAAAGAGCATACAAAGCTAGGGAACCTTAGATGCTTATCTAGGATGATTAGATGACAATAAATGCAATCATAGATATCAATAGCTAAATGACATGTCATAAAGCTTAGCTAATCATAGATTAAAAATAACCTAGATATTGCTATCAAAATACAACACTCAATCATGTCAACACAACAATCTCTATTTTGTATCTAGAATATATTATAAGAGCATACAAATAATATAAGAGATTTCTTTGATAAATAAAACACTAAACTTAGATGAGATTAATGAAGAACATACCAAAGGATGTGTGTTGAACAAAACCCAAGCAAGTAAGCAAACTAACTATGCTAGATAATGCTTAGATGATATTTAGATGCATATGAGAATGGTTTTGAGTGTATAAAAATGAGTTCTTATTAGATGCATAGGTGATGAATCTAGTTATTATTAGCATAACATGGTTTATTCTACATAATTATAAGAATAAAATGAAATTTGATTGTTTTTATCTTTGATTTGTTTTTTTTTTTTCTTTCCAAAAATAATTAAATTAGAAATCACTATCATACAGCATTAAAGTAGTACAAGATATTTATTCAAACTACAAATTTAAAAGAAATTTATACAATTTGATAGTTTGGTTGGATTAATTCAATTAATACTAATTTTTCTTTTTAAAAAATTTATTTGTGCTGGAATTTTCCCTTTAATAAGTTGTAATAAAAAAAAAAAATAAAAAAAAAAAAGGCAAGACATAATTTTCAAATCAAATTAAAATTGTTACAAATAAAATATGAATCATCATACAAGGTTGGAATTTTTTTATTTTATTTTATTTTGATAAGATGGATGTATTTTGTAATAAAACTTTATTTGTTATTATTTTTTGAAAGATGACACCCTAGAATGCATCAGCAAGATTAAGATTTAAGAGCACGATTTGAAATACAACTTGCACTTCATTTTATAGTCTAAGGGGCTGTTTGTTTTTTTGTCTAAAGTCTTATAAGACCTTAATTTATTAGATATATGGATAAGTCTTAAAAATTAAGATATTATGATATGTTTGTTTTTTTCATTTTAGATGACTTATTACAAATATAAAATTGATTAGGTTGTGTTAGGGTTTCTTCAAAATTGAGAATTTTTGAAAAATTGATTTTTAGTATTTTATTATGTGTGGATAAAATCATAAATGTATGAATTGTTATAAGATATTTTTGGAAATTTATTAAAAAACTCTACTGTATCACTTTTTGAATAAGATAAAAGTCAAAAAATTTTACTTTTTCTAAAAGACATATATATCTTAAAATAAGATATAAGTTGAAAAAACAAACAAACTGATTTATCTTAATTTAAGATATAAGAGGTAATAAGTCTTATTGGGAAAAAAACAAACAGCCCCTAAGATTATGTATCTTCATTTTATATTTATAATATCACGGTTTGAACCCTAAGATTATGTATTTTCATTTTATAGTCTCTAACCACCAATACAATGGACACTTGGTTACTTGATTTGTTAGTTGAGTTGGTATTTTGCTTTCCATTTTTGTTTACATTTTAACTACATTGAGTTGGTTATTGTAATAGAAGTTTAGGAGTTTAAGAGTTTCACTAATATGATTATTGCATCGAGTCAAAAGTCCAAATAAAACTTCATATGACATCAAAGATTTCAGCAAAACAAATATTTGTACGAAAGACCCAACTTCCCTCTGCCTTGATACAGATCTTTTTGTCATTTACAAAAGACCCAATTTCTCTTGGTAAAGCTTCAATATTTCCGGAGCTTCATCATAAGAATTCACAAATTTTTGTAGGAATGTCTTTTCAGGATACCTAAAAAATTTAAATAGGTTAGTCTTCTCTCTTTTAATCAAACCTTTTGACAGCAGAAAATGAAAAACTGCACCTCTAGGAATAAACCTCTTCTCCATGCTCATCCTAGTGAAATCGGAACGTTTGGCAATAGCCGAAGGCTCCATATCCATTTTATTCACAAGAAAGTCCATTATTGCCATATCCCTATAGTCAGTTATTTGTCCATTGGCCTTTGTAGCTCAGCTTCAAATGATCTAGAGGAAATTCGTATCCCTTGTTGCCATGTATGAGAAATTTGAAGTATTGAGCTTTGACTGTGAAATTGATTTAGCCATAGAATTGAACAGAATATCGAGTTCTGCTTCTCGAGGTGCCTAGCATTTTTGTTTTTTAAATATCTGGCTATTGTAGAGCAATGCTGTGCTAAGATCATTTTGGTGAATAAATATAGTTCTGATTTTGGTGTAATGGGACCATCTGGAACTCCAATTGGTAGTGCCCAGTTTGTGTCACCTGCACTTCTGCGATCAAACTGGTTCTGGTATGTCTGGCCAAGTTCAAAACTAGCAAATGTCAATCACTTATGGAAATGCAATGGTGTTGGATCAGCAACATATGCAAGTCCAGAAATTAGATCAACGGAATTTCCAGCATGCCCAGCAGTCAATACAGCAGCACCTTGCTTCACATGGTATGTCAATCACTTATGGAAATGCAATGGTGTTGGATCAGCAACATATGCAAGTCCAGAAATTAGATCAACGGAATTTCCAGCATGCCCAGCAGTCAATACAGCAGCACCTTGCTTCACATGGTACCTTGTGTAAATGATGAGCTTTTATGTGTAAATGATGAACCTTTATGTGTAAATAATGCAACTTGATGTGTACATTTTTAAAAATACAAAAAAGTATGTGTACATGTCATATTTATATGCAATTTGTTGTGCAACTTGATTTGGGACATGACTTTTTTATATGTTGATGTGTGAACGGTGTAGAGACTATTGTGTGGCTATTAGAAGTGTTATATTTATAGGGACCCAAAAAAGATATGGAATTGTTTAAATTTCAAAAGAAACTTTGTCAAAATTTCGTAAATAATGTACTAAGCCTATATGAAAAAAAAACCATCGGGACTTTTTCCTTAGACCATCGGGTCACCCTGACTTGATGGTTTTTCAAACCTATGAGCAAAACCATCGGGTCAGAGAGACCCGATGTCGGGTCACCCTGGTCTGAGGAAAAAAAAACATCAGGTTGGGTGGTTGATATAAATTTTAACAGCCCAAGAGTAGTTGATATAAATTTTCAAGCTGTGATTGGAGCTCATTGAACCTTATCTACAGCTCAATTAACTCTACTTACATTGATCATTAATTTTAACAAATGTTCATTAATTTCAGCAATTTTATTGAAATTGGTCAATTATTTATGTCTCTCAGTTTCTGCTGCTTATTTGCATTTTGACATACCAAATCCTCATCAGAAAACCAAAAGAAACACCAAAATCACAGGATCCTGATAAAAATTAATAAAAAAAATAAATAAATAAAATAAAATAAATAAACAAAAACCAAGCAAATCATAAACAAGGAATAGACCATAGAGTCAAGCAGTAGTATAGTTTATTGTTATGCCCACTTTAGCATTAGTGGGTGGTTGATATAAATTTTAACAACCCAAGAGTAGTTGATATAAACCACCCGACCCGAGGAAAAAAAACATCGGGTCAGGTGGTTGATATAAATTTTAACAGCCCAAGAGTAGTTGATATAAATTTTCAAGCTGTGATTGGAGCTCAATGAACCTTATCTACAGCTCAATCAACTCTACTTACATTGATCATTAATTTTAATAAATGTTCATTAATTTCAACAATTTTATTGAAATTGATCAATTATTTCTGTCTCTTAGTTTCTACTGCTTATTTACATTTTGACACACCAAATCCTCATCAAAAAACCAAAAGAAACACCAAAATCACAGGATCCAGATAAAAATTAATAATAAAAAATAAAAGAAAAAACCAAGCAAATCAGAAACAAGGAATAGACCATAGAGTCAAGCAATAGTATAGTTTATTGTTATGCCCACTTTAGGATTAGTGGGTGGTTGATATAAATTTTAACGGCCTAAGAGTAGTTGATATAAACCACCCAACCCGAGGAAAAAAAACATCGAGTCGGGTGGTTGATATAAATTTTAACAGCCCAAGAGTAGTTGATATAAATTTTCTGTGATTGGAGCTCATTGAACCTTATCTACAGCTCAATCAACTCTACTTATGTTGCTCATTAATTTTAATAAATGTTCGTTAATTTCAGCAATTTTATTGAAATTGATCAATTATTTATGTCTCTCAGTTTCTGCTGCTTATTTGCATTTTGACATACCAAATTCTCATTAGAAAACCAAAAGAAACACCAAAATCACAGGATCCTGATAAAAATTAATAAAATAAAGAAAAAAAAAACCAAGCAAATCAGAAACAAGGAATAGACCATAGAGTCAAGCAGTAGTGTAGTTTATTGTTATGCCCACTTTAGCATTAGTGGGTGGTTGAAATAAATTTTAACAACCCAAGAGTAGTTGATATAAATTTTCAAGCTATGATTGGAGCTCAATGAACCTTATCCACATCTCAATCAACTCTACTTACATTGATCATTAATTCTAATAAATGTTCATTAATTTCAGCAATTTTATTGAAATTGATCAATTATTTATGTCTCTCAGTTTCTGTTGCTTATTTGCATTTTGACACACCAAATCCTCATTAGAAAACCAAAAGAAACACCAAAATCACAGGATCCTGATAAAAATTAATAAAAAAAAGAAAGAAAAAAAACAAGCAAATCAGAAACAAGGAATAGACCATAGAGTCAAGCAGTAGTGTAGTTTATTGTTATGCCCACTTTAGCATTAGTGGGTGCTTTTCATCATAGTAGACTAAAGTAAATTATTGAGGCTGGGGAAAAATAATTTTGTTCAGGTCAAGGTACGTAAGAAATTCCTATGCTTGCCCCGGACCCACCCAATTGATATCCCTAATTGTTACCAAGTTAGAAGAAATTCCTCAATTGACCAACTCATTCACTTGTTGGCTGATGATGATGATTCCTCAATTGACCAACTCATTCACTTGGTTGGCTGATGATG
Organism: Acer campestre; assembly: GCA_954870605.1. Lineage (NCBI taxonomy): Eukaryota > Viridiplantae > Streptophyta > Magnoliopsida > Sapindales > Sapindaceae > Acer > Acer campestre. Next base: position 3,660,570 of record OX940811.1, read on the forward strand.
ATGATGATGTTGTGAATTTTTTTCCATATCAGAAATCATGCTATGCCCACTTTAGCATTAGAGCATCCACAATGGTCTCAAAAAGAGACCCATTTCACAAGACCCATTTTGTTTTTGATAAAATTGTGCCACAATGATCTCAAATAGGAGCCAAATAAATGGACCCAAAAGTGGGCTCCACCCAAGTAGACCCAAATGCAGTACCAAATTTGGAACCCAATTTGGGTATTGCCCAATTTGGGTATTGCCCAATGATTGGAACCCAACTCCAATCATTGGATTGGGCTTATATATATATGTATAATTTAAATTAAAATATATAATTATTAATTTCAAAAAATATATATAAAATGAAAAAATATATATATATTTAATATATATAATTCAATTATTTAAATTTAAATACATTATTATTAATTTCAATAATTATATACATAATGACAAAATATAAATAAATTTAATTAGGGGTGAGCGTTTAATAGATCGGTACACTTTTCGAGTGAACCGTTAAAAAACCGATAATATCTAGTTTTTGAAAAAGTGAACCAATCTGATAAAATTAAAAAGTGTGAACTGATTAAAAACTGATTGAACCGGTTCGGTTCGGTTTGGTTTGGTTTTTTTCAGTTTTGGGCCTAATCAAAATCTCCTCTAATTGATTTTTTCGGTCAATATTTTAAAGAAGTGTAATAATTGTTTGGAAAAAAGTTAAAAAATTAATGAAACCGACGAAAAAGAAATCAAAAGCGAAACTGAACCGTCGGAACCGTCAAAAATCGGACCGAAACTGAAACTGAAACTGAAATTGAAACCAAACCGTCGAAACTGCTAGACCCGAACCGTCGAAACACCATACCCGAACCGTCAGAACCGCCAAAACCGGACCGGAACCGAGAAACCGGAACCAAACCTTCAAAACCGGAACCAAAACCGAACCTTCAAAACCGGAATCATAACCGATTTTGAAGGTTCGGAACCGAAGCCAGAATCGAACTGAAATCGACGCCATGTCTAATCGTATACAATATTTTGTTTTAAATATTTATTTTTATTGTTGATGTAATTCGGTTGTGATAATTTTAAATTAATAATTTTTTTATTTTAAATTAATTATAATTTGTTAAATAAAATATATTATATAATTTATTTATTAATATATAATATTTTAAAGAAGAGTAATGATTGTTTGGAAAAAAGTAAAAAAAATAGATCAATTTTTTTTTTTTTTTTTAATTTAGCCCCATTGTGGGGAAAAAAGACCCAAAGAAATAGGACCCAAATGAGAAGACTCATTATTTGAAAACAAGACTCATATTTAATGATGTGGCAAAAATGGGTCTTGTGTTTGGGCCTTCACCATTGTGGATGATTTAGTGCACTAAAGTCAAGCACTAGTATGTACCTGCCATTGTCACCAAGTTCGAGGAAATTTCTCATCAAATTAACACATTAATTTATTGGATGGTGATGGTTACGGTGATGCGAAGTGAATTTTTTCCAGATCATAAATCATGTTATGCCTACTTTAGCATTAGTGTACTAAATCAAGCACTAGTTTTCGATAGTGCTTTCGTACTAGAAATGAATCCAGTGATCATGGTTGATAATGTTGTAATAGTCTTGTTATGCAACTTCAGCTTTTAAAGCTCCGATGAGCATTTTTTTTAAGGCTTGCAAGCTTCAATGTTCATGTGATTTAAAATTGTTTCTTCGATTGAGGCTGAAATTGTTTTGTAATCGGAAATTGAAGTCGGAAATCAAACCCCATATTGAAGTCGGAAATTGAAGATTTTTTCTGCATTATATTACGCTTATGCTTAACTCATATTATCATTCATCTCATATAGTTGGTAAACATTCAGTTAGGTTGTGAATTTGATTTTTAACTCCATTAAAAACACTAGTTTGATCAAGTTAAAAGCAACAAAAATGACAAAATCAATAATTGCTAATGGTTATTACAAATAGAACCAAATTTAGGTGGTTTTGGCAGTTTCAATACCAACCCGAAATGACTGGATTTGCCAAAGCTTGGGTACGATCAGTTAGCCTACAGTTTAGTTTTCAAAACTGAGTTTTTACTTGACTAAAAAAGTTTTATCAAGCAAAACAAATGACAAAATCCAGAATTGCTAGCTGTAATTACAAATAGAACCCGATTCGGTGCTTTCGGGTGGTTTCGGTTTCAAACCGGAACAATCGGATTCACCAAAATCACTGCCTTAAAATGAACATAATTTGTTTCTTTTTCTCTGTTTCTGTTCCTTATTTGAAACAACAGATTTATACACACTGCAATTATGAGTAATGTATAATCATTAATCAGCTGATCCTCATCAGATAACCAAAATCACAGTTTTAATTTATATATATATATATAAAATAAAAAATAAATAAAAAACTAAGCAATTGAGAAACATATTAATTGAGTATACAAAGTAGCTAACTAACAACCAAAAATCAAACACAAAAAAAATTTACGGGCTTGTAATTATGACTAACATGGGGGGATGTTTGTGCAATGCCCCCTTATTTTTCATTCAACACAACGTTTTATTTTAAACTTCAGTTTTTGGGACAAATGGGAAACCATAATCATCAATTCAAGAGAATTAATTTATTTTGAATTTGTATTTATTTGGTCAATGTTATGTTATTTTGAGTATAGCATTGTAATTTATTATCTGGGTTTGATCTGCAGATCGGTGACTGTGCTTCTGCTACTTCTGCTACTTCTGTGACTGTAATTATGAAAACTGATGAACATGAGTTGCATTTCCGATTGAACGTGTTGTGCATTTTGTATTTTGTCTAGTCTCTTCAATGATGGTTGCAAAGATTTTCTAGATGAAATCTGTGAGTTGTTGAGTCAAGCCAAGAAACCAGAGATTTCCTACAGTTAAAGGAGTGTCAAGGGTGCAAGAAAATTCACAAATCAATAATTTAACCAAGTGGAGTCTTCAAGGCCAACCCTGTATTCTTGAAAATTCAGCCAAGTAAAACAAGGTTCAATGTCATTGATTTAAATCAATAATATTGAAATATCCAATCTTAGTTGTCCAACTCTTGCCACAGAAAAAACAAATTTATGGAAATATCCCATCAACATTATTGATTTATGTAATAGTGTAATACTTTATAATAACCGGTTTAAATTAAAACAATTTAAAAAAATAATTTTTTTTTTGACATAATATAGATTTTTATCTTGAAACTACTTTAAACTATTCAAAATTAATACTCCTCACTACATCTTAATTCTTAGATATATTTATTTAAAACACAAAAGCTGAGCACAACAATTACTATCGTTAATGAATGTTGAAGAATACAGGGATGCAGACTTTGCTTGACTTATTATTGCGTATAGAAAGGGAAAAGAGAGGAGGTGACAGATTGCTTTATTTATTCATTGATTTGTGGAAATTCTAGCAAGAGATTGCTTTATACTGCTGACAATAGATTAGTTTCTTCTATAAAGTACCAAAACTGCCCCCTTGATTAGTTTCTTCTATAAAGTCCCCTCACACACCAGCTTGAAATGGGCATTCACATTCCAAACACAACTCCTTGCTTTCTCTAATTAATTCAGGCCTTGTAAACATGCCCAGTTCCATTCTTCTATGCAGCTTTTGCTTCTTGCTTTTTTGTAACTTCCCTACCCCATCCACCGCCACAACCCATTCCAACATTTCAGACTATCTCGCATTACTTGCCATTAAGTCTCGGTTTCATGATCCACTAGGAGTCACAGACTCGTGGAACAATTCTGTACCCTTATGCCTTTGGATTGGTGTCTCATGTGGTCGTCGGCATCAAAGAGCCACGGAGTTGGATTTAAGAAGCCAAAGTATAGGAGGTGACTTGTCGCCTTTTATAGGGAATCTTAGCTTCCTTAGGTCAATCCTCCTCTCAGAAAACAACTTATACGGTGATATTCCTAATGAAATCGGTCTTCTTTTCAGGCTAGAAGTTTTATTATTGGCCAATAATTCCTTTTCAGGTACAATTCCGAAAAATTTGTCCCATTGCTCAAACCTCATCGAGTTCAATGCTAGTAGAAACAGCCTTCGTGGAGAAATCCTAGCAGAGATTGGCAACTTGATAAAGCTTGAGACTTTGGACATTGGTGTTAATCATTTAACAGGACAACTCCCGGCTTCCATCGGGAATCTTTCAGCTTTACAGGTACTTGATGTACGTCTAAATAGCTTGTCCAAGACAATTCCTTATTCACTAGGCCAACTAAAGAGCTTATTTCATCTATACTTAGGTGGAAATAACATTTTTGGTATGGTTCCTCCTCCAATTTTTAACATATCTTCCCTTACTGTACTTTCTCTGTCACTTAATAGATTATATGGAAGTTTACCACCCAATATAGGTTATGATCTTCCAAAGCTGAAATTGTTTACACTCGGTGGTAACAATTTCACCGGTCATCTACCATATTCATTGTCCAATATATCAAATCTTCAAAAAATTGATCTTTCTGTAAATTATTTTAGTGGAAATGTATTAACTGATTTTAGTGGTTTTAGGAATTTATCATTTCTAAATTTGGGTCAAAATAATTTGGGAACTATAACAGCCAATGATCTTCATTTTTTAACCTCCTTGATAAATTGCAGCAAATTGGAAGTTCTTGGTTTAAATGACAATCAATTTGGAGGGGAGTTACCAAAGTTTATAGGAAACTTGTCAAGTACAGTGTCTTTATTAATCATAGGTGGTAATCAAATATATGGCTCCATACCTCTTGAGATAGCAAATCTAGTCAATCTTGTTGGCCTTGGTATGCATAGAAACCAATTCAGTGGCATTATTCCTCGTGACATCGGTAAGCTTAAAAAGTTACAAGTACTGAACCTCTATCAAAATAGTTTACGAGGGAGCATTCCCACCTCTCTCGGTAATTTAACATCCTTGTTCCAATTGAAGTTATTCTCAAATAATTTGAAAGGCAGCATACCCTCCTCCCTTGGAAATTGTCAGAATCTGATGGTGTTGTCTCTCCGTAAAAATAAGCTCACTGGTATTTTGCCTCAACAAATTCTTAGCATAACAACCCTATCACTTGCCCTTGATGTATCTGATAACCTTCTCAGTGGTCCTTTTCCTTCACAACTGGGCAACTTGAAGACTCTCGTTGGGCTTGATATTTCTAAGAACAGATTTTCTGGTGAGATTCCTGGTACCCTAGGCAGTTGTACAAGCTTGGAAACTCTTTATATGTATGACAATTCTTTCAATGGAAGCATTCCTCACTCCCTGAGTTCTTTGAGAAGCCTTCAAGACTTGGATCTCTCTTCCAACAATTTGTCTGGCCAAATTCCAAAATATCTTGAGACTCTAACATTCTTGAAATATTTAAATTTGTCTTACAATCACTTGGAGGGAGAAGTGCCAACAAAAGGTGTTTTCAGCCATAAAACAAGAATCTCACTTGTAGGGAATAAGAAGCTTTGTGGAGGTCTAGTTGAAATGCATTTGCCATCATGTCCCTCCAAGAGATTAAAGAAATCAGAAATCCCTCTTCTCAAAGTGGTTTTTCCGGTGATTGTTTCATGCGTGATCTTATCATTAGTATTCTTCTTCATCATTTTTACTCGAAAAAGGAGATCTGCACAGAACACTTCAATTCCGGTGCACAT